>JANHFT010003714.1:761894-779340 GCA_032467955.1 Pseudoxenodon macrops | reverse complement strand
TACACTGAGAGCACATGCACCAAAGACAAATTCCTTGTGTGTCCAATCACACTTGGTCAATAAAGTATTCTATTCTAATACTATGAAGGAACACAAAAGCAGCAATTTATTATTTTGCTTTGTTTTTAAACATTAATATTTATTAATGTTAATTAATAACATTTAATTAATAACAGTAGTTTATTGCACTTACCTCTTTAGAAAGTCTGGTAAAAAGGTCCCCTCCTCGCAGGAAATCTAGTATGAGATACAGTTTTCCTTCTGTTTGAAATGCTGCAGTGAAGAAAATGCTGAGATTTTAATAATAATACTCTACACAGATTGTAATTGAATGTGCTTAGATGTGGCTAATGAGTTCATCATTATTATGCATAATTCTAATAAGACGGGTTCAGACATTACATCTATCATTTTTTTCTTCCGTTCAATAGAGATTTTCAGAGACTGCCTAGACAAGTGTTCTTGGCAAGGTTTTGCAGAAGTGGTTTGCCACTACCTTCTTTCTAGGAAAAGAGAACATGATACAGGTAATCCTCAATGTACAACCATTTGTTTAGTGACTATTTGAAGTTACAACAGCACTGAAAAAAGTGACTTATAACTGCTTTTCACTTTTACAACCATTACAGCATCACCATAGTCACATGATCAAAATTCACTTGGCAACTGGCATGTATTAATGACAGTTGCAATATCCTGGGGTCATGAGATTACCATTTGTAACCTTCCCAGCTGGTTTCTGACAAGCAAAGTCAAGATTTGCTTAACAACTGCACGATTCACTTAACAACTGCTTAACAACTGTGGTTAAAAAAAAGTCATAGAATGGGGCACAACTTAATTATCAACTGTCTTGCTTAGTAATGGAAATTTTGGAGTCAGTTGTGGTTGTATGTCAAGGAGTACCTGTCCAAGGTTGTCCAGCTGACTTTGGCCCTAAAGCAGAACTAAAACTCACGATCTGCCAGTTTCCAGTCTGATAGCATTACATCAAACTGGCTCTGGCTCTTTATTTTAACTATGGATTTTTGAACAAACCATAATAGGATGCTTTACTTATAAAATTAAGCTGTTCATCATAGATGACAGAACATAATGCCTGGTTGAATGGTTAATGGTTTATAATTATAATATGATCTATCCAGTTGAAAATGCCCATAGAGCCACATGAACTCTATATTAGAGAAAACTTACCATAATGAAGTTTTACAATGAAAGGATGATTCACTTCAGCCAAAATGTCTCTTTCCATTTTTGATCGTACACGATCTCGAACTACAGGGGGAACAAAAGAGATAGCTTCAGATTTAAGAATCTCGTACTGTGAATTTTCTGGGCTGTTATGGCTTGCCACTTCATAAAACATCATGAGCAAAAGAAGATATGTGTTTTGCATATAGCCAGAATTTTTGCAGGATTAATGTTAGCTCTATTGCTGGACAAACTGGAGACAAGTCACTTGATCCTCTAATCAGAAGGACAAAGTTGTCCCTACTTGAACAGTTTCCTCCTAAAACCATTCTTTCCTGCTTTTTGTAAATATGTGCAATGAATATGTAAATATGCTTTTTGTAAATATGTGCAATACATACAGCAAAGATACTATTAGAACAGTAATCTTTCTCATCCTGTGTTAAGGTGATAAGTTTATTGTCTAAAGTGAACTAAGAACAGCTTTTAAAATGAGATATCTACTCAGCTAAAGAGAAATGGCAACGAAATACTAAAATACCACTTTGCATTTTAAATACAGATGGAAAAAAAGAGTGATGAAACTTTTGAGATCTATGAACTTTCAACATGTCTACTTAGGAATAAGTCTTACAGAGATGAAAATTTCATGGGTTGCAATTTAATTGGAGTAAACCATTTGATACAGTTATGTCTTTCTTTATAATAATAAATAAAGTAAGTATTAACTCTCCCATACTCTTTCATCTGAACGAAATAATGAACATATGGTTTCTGGAATTCTCATTGCCTGGGGAAACAGGGATAAATAACAACATTAAATCATATCAAAAGGTACCAGCTGGAGGTCACTTCTAAATACATTTGAGTATGCTTTCTGATCTAATGTTATTGGACAGGATGACTCATGGAACATCATTTCCTGGATACAGTCTTGATAAAAACATTGCACTTTCCAAACAATTAGTAGAAAAGAAAAGTCAAAAACTCATGCAGAGGAGATGAATTTTATTTTCTTGCGAAGAGGGACAGAAATATAATTAGGGAGCATCTTCAGGGTTCAAACTAATTTTACAAAATTACAAGAAGATGCATCACAATAGTGACTAACTATATTACATAATAGTTAGCCATGCTGTAGTTATTAGATTATGTCACATGATCCCAGGTAACCTATTAGTGTCTTGATCCAAATTTGAATGGAGTTGCATATGCAGTATTTACCTTATTAAGTACCCTTCTTTAACTATTTCCTAAACATACTATAAAATAACAATATTTAACTCAGCAAACAGTGGTGCATGTGTCTATGAATTTGAATATGGGTTTGGGAAATCCTGCAGTCAGCTTTAATCTCCCCACCCACCCACTTGAGGTCTGGAGGGAAGTCTCCCTTTGTCCTTTTCACGCTTAGGAATGAAAGCATGAGATTCCACAGGCTGGGGTCTCTTCAAGAATTGCTTCAGTCACAACCATAAAGTAACCTCTTTAGAAACTGCTAGAGACTGAAGCATATTAGTTGAACACCTGAAAACAGAGCACATAAACGTATTCCTGCATTTGTCATAATACAGTATTATCATAAGCACCTAACAGCATGTATCCAAGTCTCTCCTTTCTTAAACAGAAATAAGAAACGATTGAAAAGCTTTTTGCTGCCTGTTATTTCAAAGGCAATTATAAATGATTGGAAGGAAGATGTCGGTTCTTTTCTGAGAGAGTGCTATCCACTTTGAAAGAAACTATGTAGACTGCTAGAAAGGTAACCTGAATCTAGATCATGTAGATCGCTCTGGAATAACTCATGTTCCAGTTATTGGTTGTTTAAAGATTCTTTTCCATTAGACTTCGAAAAGCACAGGTTGAATGTGACTGTGTTAATTCTCCTCTACCCCAAGCCCTAGCAATACCATCAACCAGAACTAGAGGCATCACGAGGATGAAGGTGGGGAGTGACAATAACAGTGTTTTGTCACCTTCATTCCTGTTGTAGTTTTTTTAGACATCTCACACAAGTACAAAAGGGCAAAACTCTCAGTGAGATGTTGCTTTCATAATTTTGATGAAATCCTGAAGATGCTTGTGATAACAATTTCTTCCTGGATTGGCTGTCTCAATCAGGTGTTAAATATACTGTATATATTCTGATTATACATCTATAATAGTCTCATTCTTACATGGGAACAATAATAGCAACTGCTTTATTGAGGAAATGGAAGGCATATAAATTTAATAAATAAATAATAACATATAAGGGTTCTTTGGTAAACTTGCTATGTAACATGATCAGCCAGCTAAGGAAGGTGATGGATATATGACATTGAGATACAGTGGTAATTGTTATGAGTTTTCTACTTCCATAAACACTTTAGACCAAGTTGTATAATTGTTTACTGAAAGTGCAGATGTTAGGAACTTACTCAAGAGCCTGTTAAGCAGAGGAATGGAGTGGTTTTTATTCAACTACTTTACAGAATAACGCAAAATATTTAGCAGGCTTCTCTTTCTAGCCAATGATTTCCTATGGATCAGGGTATTAATTTTGAAAGTCAAATCATAGATGCTTCTACATTATAAGGGTTAATTGCTTGTGAGCTGTAGTCTGGGCTGAATTGTATTTAATGAACATCACTATGTTAGTTAATGCAAGACAAGCCATTCATGTTCCAAGGAAGATTGGCACATTTTTCTCCTGAGAGAGATTCTGTAGCTTTAATGGCTATACGGTGTGCTTTAGTTAAATAGGTATGATTTGCCTCAGCGGGAAAATAAGATGTTAAATTTATAGACTTAAATATGCCTGCTGAGTAGCTGTCAGGTGGGTGAGGGGCATTTAAACAGAAGTTTTTTTCAAAGCAAAATCAATTTTGACGTACTTTACAGAGACAATAATTCTGGATTCCAGAGACTTCTTTTTCCTCAGGGAGAGCCACCGAAGAAAAGGAGATCAAATCCCATTAAAGCTCTAACAGAACATGTAACAGAACATGCAAAAACAGAATATGTAAGGGAGAAGAAGGTTTGTAATTGCCTAAGTCCTTCTTTACTACCTGGATTCAGCCTTGAAACAAGAGAAACTTAATCCTTTTTGTAAAGCTAACATGATTTTCTTCTGCTGAAACCAATAAGAGGGGGGAAAATCAGTGCAGAAGAAAGGGGGAGGGTGATAGTGAAAAAAGAGAATTAACCTAACTGGGCTTCACAAATGTCTTTGGTTTCTTCCTCTCCAGCTCACAGGGCTGATCTAACTTTTATTCCTATATCTGTTTGGAATAAATCTAACTGAATGCAATGGGGACTTACTATAGAGTACTATAAATACTTACAAGGTAAGTATTATAACCAAGGAATGCATGGGGTTTGTTTTCCTCAAAAATAGGCACCTTAAAAACATTTTGAGCCAAAAAAAAAGTTTGCAAATTGCAATCTATTTGACACGGCATAAACATTTTTGTAGAACCTGACAAATTGGTTAAATATTAAATCATTATTGCTTTAGCTTGGATACTTTCCAAGTTAAATCTATTGGGCTTTGGACCAAGTATATGGATAACAGTGCATGTGATTTATTTTGTAGATAAAGCTTCTTGGAAATGTGAGAACAACAATTCTTTTTATTTTGTATCTTATTTTCATCTTGCTGATGCTTTTCAACTTATTTTTTTCTCCTCCTCCTCCTCCTCTTTTGTATTATGCATCCCTCTTAAGAACCTCAAGTCTTCCTATTAGTCCACATTTCAAGATTTGAGAAAAGCCCAGTGGGAGGGGTTTCCTCAGGATCCCTTTGCTTCTATTAAGAGTTTCCTTGAAAAGTAGGAAACCTGAAGGGTTTATAGGTTACTAGAGGGGTGAATATTTTATGGTATTATTATTATTGATTATTACACAGTCAGCCAGATGTTCAGACTGGGCTTGAGATTTTTGTCCACTTATCGGGTGCTTACCAAGGACCTGGGATAGGCAAATCTGTTTGATGGTGTTACAGATATCGTTGCAGGATGGAAGCAGTTCCAAGTAAAGCTGCCTTCTGCAATTGACTGATTGCAAATTTGTCAATGCCTATGGTTTCCAATTATTTTGAGATTCCACCCAAGGCGCAAAAACAAATTCAGAAATTGCATTATAAAATGTTTTGAAAAGCAATTGTATCACCAAAACTTATATGCAGACCACTTCAATATTTAGAGAATATTGTACGTCTATAGCAGGGGTGGGTTGTGGATATTTTTGCTGCCAGTTCACTCAGGGTCGCGCTGCGTGTGCGCGTCCAAAGCGCGTGCACACACGTGCATGCAGCAATCAAAAACTAGCTTTTGCGCATGTGCAAAAGCAAAAATTAGCTCCTGTGCCTGCGCAGAAGCAAAATCCAAGATGGCGGCACCCACGGAGACACCGACAGAACCGACTCCGTGGCATCATTGCAGAGTTACTAACAATTCTATAGAACCGGATAGAACTGGTAGGAACCCACCAGAGGAATACAAGTTATTTTCAAATACATGTCAAAAGCATCCCTGGAAATCATTATCTAGTCAATGCTGCCTTGTTAGCAAGTACAGAAAAATAAAAAAAATGATATAAAGATGTTATTTAGCAGTTAAGGTTTATATAAAGGTTGCTAGTTTTCCAAACTTAATGGCTTATGAAGTGACATCCTTATATAATTGCATCAAACTTCCACAGAAAAAGCTCAGGAGTGGCACGTCAATAAAGTTATTTTGTTCTTACGACACCGACGCTCTTTTTATACAAGAACATCGCACTGTTATCATGATGACTTTCTTTTTAGTAATGGAATAAAAACAAAATAAGAGGGAACAAAAGGTGAAACACAACCCACGAAACCCAAGGAGAGGCTGCGGCTTAGTGGTGGCACATATACTTGATTTCACACGGCTCTTTTTCTAATCCCTGTCACTTCCATTAAAAGATCAATGGTCTAATGATGGGGAAATCTTCTGCTCATAAATCCCGAGGATCAGGGAATTATTAGGTTAGATTACTAGCATTAAATTTTTGTTTCTTTCTCTTGCGCATATTTCCATCACTCTCAAAGCCCACCCTAAAGCTCCTCTTCTCAACAGGCTTAAACCCTGAATTGTATCATGCTATTATTTGTCGAAGTACCTTTCTCCAAAAGATTTTTAAGTAATGCTTTCTAATACTCAGTCTTTTCTCCAAATAGATCAAATATTTCATCTCACTTTGATAAGACTATATTGAAGACCGAAGACTACAGACAGCCCTCAAATTTCAACCATTTGTTTAATGATCATTCAAAGTTATAACAGCACTGGAAAAAAAGTGACTTTATGGCTGGTCCTTGTACTCATGACCATCATAATAGCTATCCCCATGGTCATGTGATCAAAATTTTAGTGCTTGGCAACTGGCATGTATTTACGACTGTTGCACTATCCAGGTCATCTGATCTCCATTTGCAACCTTCCCAGCCAGCTTGTGATAAGTAAAGTAAATGGGAGAAGTTAGAATCACTTAATGACCACATGAGTCACTTAAGGACTGCAGTGTTTTGTTAAACAACTATCACAAAAAAGGTCGTAAAAACAGGCACAACTCACTGAACAATCGCCTTGCTTAGCAACAGAAATTCTGGTTGCAATTGTGATCGTAATTGAGAATTACCCTTGTCTATACAGTGTATATGTACTATTAAATAAAGTAAATGCGTTTTCCATCTTGTTTATACTTCTCTGTCTTATTAAAGGCAAAGACTGCTTCAAGTCACAGTTAGATCCAGTCTGGTAATTACGTGGACACAATCACGCAGTTTTTCTTAAAACAATGCAGAAAGAGTTTGTCACTGCATTCTTCAGGGGTGTTCTGTCATTTCCCAGTTCTGGAATTTCCTGCTGATCTAAGTAATAATCTGGGCCAACCCTGTTTAGCTTTTGAGTCCAGATATAGTTGGCCAGATGCTGCCTCTTGCTAAGACTTTTTCCATTATATTACGTAGTTAATGTTTTTCCCAATTAACAATGCTGCTGTTGGTCATATCTGATTTATTTTGAAATGATTTATTAAACATCGTTTACAGGACTGGGAACATGGTTGTTTTTGGAGTCCTACTGATACAGTAATTTATGGTCTTGAAGCTGCCTGATATTCCCATGTTACCTTTTTTTTTTAATTACAATTTTCATAGAAGATTTCAGGCAATTGCTTTATTGTATCATATGCCAATTTAAAAACAACAAGAAATGAAAGTCTGTCTTATTTGTTTATTCAGCAATTTTACTTAAATCATAATCAAAAACCAGCAAAGCAAAATCGTACAAATAATTGGAATAAAGTAACTGGACTTTTTACATGATTATTGTAGTAATATTGTTGTATGTACAAATATGGGAAAATTCAGCATTATCCACAACGGAGAATAGTTGGTGAAAATGATAGAATATACTGATGGCTATTTTTTCTATTTTTTCCTTTACTTTTTTTTCCTTTTTGCACCTGCATTTCTCTTTCTTTTCTTTTTCTCACTTTATGCTAGTTCATGTAACTTTCTATATTATTTTCAAAAATCTTTAAAAACAGCAAAGTCACTTTACATCCGGAGAATATAGACCATGCTGATCTAGACTTACCAAATTCCAGCTGCTATCAACCATGCAACTAAGGTAGATGTTAACTAGCTGATCTTGAAAAAGCTAAGTGGGATAACACATTAGAACTTCAAGGGCTATGGGCAAAACTATGAAGTCAAAAGGAAAAAAGATATCTCCTTATTGCCAAGAAACCTAGGCAGACACATTCATGAAGTCATCAGGACTCTAGTTCTATTCAAATGATGATTTACCTTTATTAAAGGTAAAGGTTCCCCTTGCACATATGTGCTATTCGTTCCTGACTCTAGGGGGCGATGCCCATCTCCATTTCATAGCCAAAGAGCCAGCTCTGTCTGAAAATGTTTCTGTGGTCATGAATAAATGCCGAAAGTGCATGGAACGCTGTTACCTTCCCACCAAAGGTGGTCCCTATTTTTCTACTTGCGTTTTTACATGCTTTCGAACTACTAGGTTGGCAGAAGCTGGGATAAGTAACAGGAGCTCACTCCATTATGTGGCATTAGGGATTCGAACCACTGAACTGCCGATCTTTCTTATTGACAAGCTCAGCATCTTAGCCACTGAGCCACTGTGTCCCCTTACCACTATATAAGAGGCAAACAAAGACAGTTCAAAAGAATGCCGCTTCAAATGAGTACAATTGTTAAATACTATGGAAATCTAAAAGTTGTATGATTTTGTATTGTTTTGTTCAGAAGATGGGTTCATAATTTTAATCACAGTAGGGCCAGTGCATAGCCCAACCTGAAATATTAGTAGAACCTGGTTGATACTTGTTGAGCAATAGGAAGTCCTAAGAATGTAGGTTGAAGCTGAAAGTTAAAAAAGATATGTCTGTGTAGTCTCCAAGAATTGATCTTATTCCTGGGAATATTTTCAACTGAGGTTGCAAATAGAGATTTGAGAGAATAGCAATAGATGCTGGGCCTGTGATAACAGCATCACAACAGTTCCAAGATTGAAGTTCAAAACCTGGGACAATCAGGTGTTGCAGAGGGTTATTCCTAGTTATGGAGCATTCAGGTTTCAATACCTAAGAATATCTTGGAAATGAATGGGCAGCTGAGCTACTTGAGAGTGATGAAGAGATGACACTAACCACAGAGATACAGGATGCTCTGCCCCAGTAAGAATGTGGCAGGAAAGAAAAATCCAAGAAGCCTGCAGAAGTGCAGCTCAAGATGGAGTAAGTAAGTAAGTGGTGTGGAAGAAAATAATGATGAACATGAAGGTTGGGAACTTTGGCAGAGGAAAGAAAAAACACTACAGGCACATCATGCCTATTTCCTTAGCTTTTTATGACTATAACTTTGTAGTTCTCATGATTTATGCTGATTGATTATTTAGTATCCTATGACTATCACTGAACGTTGTACCTTATGATTTATGACGATTGTATTTTATTATGATGATCATGATTTATCACTTGTTGCTTGTACCTACACTGACAGCTTATGCAGCAGAGACAAATTCCTTGTGTGTCCAATCACACTTGGCTAATAAAGAATTCTATCATGTTCTAACTGTGAAAAGAGGAGGAGGAGGTAGTTAGAAAAAAAATGACAAATTGATTACCACTAGTAATCAAGGAAGCAAAAATCCTTGAAACTTGACATAAGTCTCCAAATCTGAACTGATGCATTTTAATTACCACCTATATTCTGAAGCAGGCATAATGCAATCATTATCACTATCATCTCCATCATGATAAAAAGAAGATGCAATCTTGAGGGATCGTCTCTATTATGAGTTGTTTATAACAGGAATTCTTTCTGGCTTTCATCAATTACAACTTCCCTTCACACTGATTTACATTACTGTATTATGTTTTTTATTGCCTTATGAATATCAATATCAATAACCAGAATTTTTCACTGGAAATGGAAGGAAACAGATGACAACACTACCAGACAAATTCATGCCACTATTAAGAAGATATTTTTGTAACAAAAGCATTTGTCCTACTGTTTGCATTTTAATTCATTTAATGAATGATGCTGGTCAGGACAAATCTGGAAATATAAATAAATCCATGCAACCAAAGTAGATGTAAAAAAACATCCTCTGTAGATTTGTGTGACAGTGAAATAGTACAATACGTGAAAATGGTTTTTGGTATGGCATGAATCAGTAGCACTGAATGGAATCCATTTTTTTGTATAAGTAATGTAAGGGGACAGGATTCTAAACATTTATTTTGCACAAAAGTTCATTTGACGCTTTTTGCATGTGTAAAGACACAAAAGACAGTGCCCGAACCAAATATACTGTTTGTAAAACTGTGGAAACAAGGTCATAGATAGCAAGGATCATCTTTGTTTGCTGTGTTTGATAGTAAACCACATGATTTAATTCTCACTTAGCACAATGTGAATCCTATTGGGATAGTTGTAAAATACAATTTAGGGATCTTGATTACAACCGATTGTAATGCATGGTCCCAACTACAAAGCCCTATATCCAATTTATTCTGCTCTCTATAGTGCAAAGAAGTTAAAACCATTCTATGGGTTCTGCCCCATAGTATAAATTCTAGGGTTTTTCCTCCCACATTTCCAAGTTAATTGATACCTGGGCATTCTCTTGATGGCTTGAGAGGCAGCTGGGGTTTGTCTGTACACTGGATCTCTTTAGCCTGTGAACCACTAATTTAAACCTCAATAGATTCAGCCCTTAAACTCAGTGTCCCAGGCAAATGAGTGTTAATTACAGAAAGGGCTTTCTCTTCCATCTCTTACATGCTGGTCACTCCCTTTTTACTTATTTGGTAGATTTGGGCCTTTTTTATTTTTCAGGCTCTTTAAAACCATTCAAATATATCTGAATCTATTCCTACCTCGATCTATGTACAAGTGAAATCTGTCGTTGCTTGACAATTTATCCCTTTGGTTTTATTTTCTGTCACTGGATGTTTTTAAATACTCCACTATATTTATTTGCATTGTATTAATTTTCTTGTTGTTACTGTAAACCACCTAGAAACCTCTGCTACTGGGTTGTATGTCAATCTTCAATCACACCAATCAATATGTTTATAGGTTGTTTTATTTATTTACACAATTTGTAATCCAACCAATTCTACACACTCTGGGAGGCTAGATGGAAAGAGTCCAATGTGTCACTTTTGTCTTCTATCATTTTATTCAGGAAAATATTCCCAGAAATGGAAAATTACATCTTTCCAATAAATTGGAGGATGTGGAAGAAAAGCAAAAGTGATTGAATTATGCTACAAGATCCCCTCTCAGGGATCTTGAATTTGATATTAAGAAAAATTTGGGCACTGCAACTCAGCTTGTAACAGCAATAAAAGCTCAACCAGGACAGATTTACTGATCTGCTTACTGCTGGTAGAGGAGATAATTCAGAGCACTTACTTAAACCTTTAATTTAGCTGTCGTAATAACTGCCCTTTAAGTCCAAAAATGACATGGTAGTGCATGTTGGGAATTGTGATTGATTTGAATTTAAAAAACTCTGCTCCTGGTTAAAGAATCCCAGTGCCAGTAACAGGACTGTTCTGCAGGAAAGCAATCAGAACAATGCAGCAATAAATTGATGCAATGGTTACATTACTGCATTCCATTCTTCACCGAGAAAATAATATTTCTTACCATTTAAAAATGTAGGCCTGCATTATATACTGTATATTATATAAGAGATAAGAACAAAAACATTGTAATGCAGTGTTGCTACTCCCTAGACCTCTCAGGTGATAAAAAAGATACCATAGTAGATAGTACTGAAAACTGCTGAGATGTCAAGAAAGCAATTATAATCGTTATCTGATGATCCCCAAAGATAATTAATTAGTCTATCAGCCTCCATTCCATAGCCACAAGTGAATTTGAAATGGGTAAAAGGCAACCTTTTCCTAGATTGCCTTGCTCAACCGTGTAAAAGGTTTGGCCTTTCATGCCTATGTCCCAAGGCACTAACAGAGCCTTCTTTATAAGTGGACTAATAATTACCTCTTTTAACAAGGCAGTGTCCTGTTTAATCCTCAGAGAGGTATTTATGGTGTTAACAAAAGCGTTTCTAATAACCTCTTACGAATTAACTGGAAGCTAAGCTGAGCAACAATGTAAAGAATAAGAGGAATATTGCTCAAACTATCTCTCTACTTTCTTGGGTGACAAAAATTGAAACCGATCCAGTTAACCTGTTTAACAGATTTATTAGATACCTTCTGTAGTAATACTGTTGTAATACAGCCTGAATACAAGAACTCCCCCCCCCCCAAATATGTTTAAAAGCACTATAGTAAGACTTTGAGAATTATATGATTCTGGAAGGAGGAAGAGATGAACAAAGAGTATGATTCAGCCCATTCACAGCTCACGCAATCTAACAAACATACATTTGAGAGGTATCTGGACAAAGCAAAATGGCTTTTCTGATGTATTTATCATCACAGGATAGGTCTTCAAATGAGCTTTATGCTGTGCCTTATTAGATGGAAGATGAATCTTCCTTCTCTAATGTTCTAATGTCTTGATGCTACAATTTAGCATTGCAAAGGAACAAGATGAAGGTGGTAGAGTCTAGAACAATTCTAGAGATGAGAGGTATCATCTGCTTAGTCCACCTTTATCAGGTCCCTGTTAAGGAAAATCATCAACACCTTATGGGAGGGATAAGTACCCGCAATCCAAGGGAGGCCACTTTAAAACCTTTACTGATAAACTGAGCAATTATAGACCACCCTCAAATGCTTCTTTCTAAGAAAAAGGGGCTTTGGGGGGCTTAAAGTCCTAAATATATCTGAATAGAACTGATTTTCTGGATCTAGTGTATTTCAACTGAGCTGTCAGTCAGGATAGGGTACTGAAACTCCTTTGGTCAACTTGGGGATGACATAAGCTGGAAACTGGATGGGGAAATTCAGTTTTAATAGTTCTCCTGGTCATCTCAGCACTTTCAGTACTATTCATCACAGATCCAACTCTGGATCACTTGGTGGAACAGTGATACAAGTCTTTCTGTCAGGCCTTTTCAAATAAGTAGTGCTGGAGAAACACTGTTCAACCTCTGGGACACTGACCTAGAGGGCCCTAAAGAGTTTCATCTTGTCCCTCCACAATGTTGTTCATAAAACTGCTGGAAAAGGTCTCCAATATCTCCAATCTAGAGATTCAGTACCAGCAGTACTTCTCCAAGTAGAGAAGTAGATCCAACTCTATTGCCAAGTGTAGAAGTTTTTTAAAAATCCTGTTTTGTCTTGCTGGCTACTTTATGTGTTGGGGAGTAGAAGAAAGAACTGAGAACCTAATTCTTGCCAACACATGAAATGATTGAAGAGATGAAGATGAAGATGTATGGTACCATTGGCAGAAAGTGACCATGTTGACAGCATGATATTAAGATGAGGAAAAAATAGAGAAGAGCACAAAAGTTTTACTGGATGGAAAAAATGAGAGGCATCTAAAAAGTATTCTAAAATGCTGAAAAGAAAAGGGTAAAATGTGTAAGAAATAAAAGGAAAGGCATATAATCAAAGAAGTCACACAAGGCAGTCACCAGAAACCAGAATTTTGTCAAAAATATTTAAAGTTGAAATAAGCTGAGGCTTGTGAGAAATGTCCCATACTCTGAAAAAAACAAAGAAGTTATATTGTGAAGAAAAGGAAATGAATGTATAATGGATGGTGACAAGACAACAGAACATCTTAACTTTGTATTTTATATCGATTTGTCTCAGAAGAGAAGAAACAATTAGCTATCATTGTTCCACTAGTGAAAGGAAGGAGATGCAACTCAGGGTACATACTGAGAAGATTTTTTTTAAAAAACCCACTTAATTGATTTAAGTGAATTCAATTCTTCAGGGCCAGATGAATTTCATCCTAGCTTACTTAAGGAATGAATAAAGGTCACTGTAGAAGTGCTAGCTTTTGAGAACTAGTGAGTTCTGAGAAGACTGGAGGATAGCAAATCTTCAAAAAAAAAAAAAGGAGGATGTGGGAAATTATCGATCTATCCATTTGCCTTCTGTATTCAGAAAGATGGTCGTGATTTTTAAATATCAATTTAGTGAGGACATGGATAAGTGTTAATCAATTAGCAAGAGCCAGCATGATTCTAAGTCATGCCAAATTTACTTTACTCCTTTTTTAATATTTACTGCCTCAGTAGATCATAGAAATGCCATAGACACAGCAAAGCATATCATATATGTTATGATATAATCAATTACATGCTAAAATGGGCTATATGATATAACTGTTAGCATGATTTATAATTGATTGAGATTTTACCCTGACAGAATTGATAAATGTTCCCAATGAACTAAGAAAATTATTATCAAAGTTGCAGATGATGCTACTGAGTCACTACCAGACTCTCTTGTTTCCCCCCACACACACAACTTTATCCTTAGACTGTCTACTGTAGACCTCACCCAATTCCTAAGAGGTCTATAAGGGGCGTGCATAAGCGCACCAACCAGCCTACAGTCCCTGTCCTAATGTTCCCTATTATTCCTATCCATTTCATGTACTCATAATCGTGTTTTATACTTATATATGTTATCAAGTACATGCTTGATGAAATAAATAAATAAATAAATAAATAAATAATAATAATAGTAATAGTAATAGTAATAAAATAAATGCAACACTGGAAGGGTAACCACCAACCTAGAAGACTCAAAATGATCTACACAGGCTTAACAGTGAACAGAAATAAACAGAGAGAATGTAATGTCATGTGTCGGCACAGAAAATATGAAAAGCTCATGTATAGGAAGGCAAAGACATGGCTTGACAATTATATATATGGGAAAGATTTGAATGTCCTTGTAGTCCACAAATTGAGCACGAGACAATTATGTGCTGCATCTGCTAAAAAGCAAATTTTATTTTGAGTTGTATTTGTTAACAGGAACACAGTATTCAATCTATAATGCAGGAGTGTTAAACTCATGGTCCACAGGCCAGATGCCTCATGCATTGGGCACACTCACCCCCGTTTTAGTGAAAGGGGGAAAAATCACAAGACGCTGGTTAAAGTATAGTGATAATCTTATGATCTTAGGGCCATAACTCCCTCCATTATTGTTAATCACTCAGAAAGCTTCTGCGGTTGACTCTTATATTTAATAGCAAACATCTGCTATTTATTTATATTTTATATATGCCACCAAAGTACACCATCATACCCCTGAATGAAACCAATTTCATTAATACTATAAATAAGTCTGATTATTAAAAAAGGAATTCATGCACACTTAGCAAATGATAAAATATTTCTAGCTTTACATGCTTTGTGGTAAGAAAGGATAAAACACGTGAACTGACTCAGTGACCTTTTTCTGAACTCCAGCTATTAATCAGAATATAATAGGAAACAGAACAGCAGCTTATTTTCTGTAAGAGGAAAAACATTATCTTTGTTTTTCAGATACACTTACAGTATTTGCAGCAGACATCCCCCTTTTTTCTCTCTCCTCTCTATTCAATTTCCCCCTATCAGAGTCAATCTATGTGGGTTTCTTTGGCAATCTGGCTTGGCCATTATCATATGCACAACATCTTCAGGAAGAGATGGGGAGAAAATGTGCGGTGGTCTTTCAGGTAATCCAAGAAATAGTCTTTTTCTCCCATTTTTCACCCAATCTCCTCTAACATGTGACCCACCCTAATGCAATTTAGGGCTGGTTCAGAGGATCCTGACATTTATTGAACACTTCATGTCTATCAATAGAAGCCCCCTAAGCATTATCTTCTGCTTATGTGATGGTACAAATCAAAGGACATAAGTCAGGGGTGTCAAACTCACGTCGTCACATGATGTATTCCCAACTTTTTTCCTCTTCGCTAAACCAGACATGGGTGTGGCCAGTGCGTGATGCATCCGGCCCACAGGCCGTGAGTTTGACAGCCCTGATATAGGTGATGTCAGCCCAATCAGGAAGACCAAACAGGAAATACAACCACACAATCCAATTCTACTTCACTGTAAAATGACATTAACAGAACCCTGCATGTCTAAAAGTACAGTTCTCCCACTGTCACCTTTTCAGCCTGAAAATTTAGGGAGGATCCCTCTGAGCCTCTTGCCCTACCCACTGTCCTGCTGTGGGCTATGTTGTCTCTTATCTGACTCTTATTATTTCCTAGGCAGCATCTCTTTGTCCCGCCTCTCAAGATCCTTCCAATATACTAGATGCTTGCCATTTCTGCAGCTTCTTTCAAAGTATGGTGGTTTATAATAATTGATGGTAAAGAATAATAATCAGATCTTTGAGTAGTAAAAATAAAACATAGCTGACTTTACAAACAGAGCCGCAGCTTCAAAAAGAAAGAACCCAGATTGGAAGACAATAGGAGTGTACTATCTGAAATATTCCACTGCATCACAGAACAATAATGGAGGTGGGGAAACTGGCAGATGGGGTGTTTTCTGAGATTGTTTTTAAAAAAAAATACATGTGTAATCTCCAGTGATCTGTAAAATTAATTCAAAAAATGTTACAAATATCAAGCAATGCCTACATCATGAATGAAAATTATAAAGATAATTAAATTCACATCTCTAAAGTCAACTTCCATATCTAAAAATCTAAACAGTTTAGCATAAGAAAAGGTAGCAAGGCATATTGTGTTTAATGGAATCACAGTAGAAGCAGAAAAAACAATATTCTTAGAAATGTAAAGCCTGATGTTCCATTTATGACTACTCTAGTGGAATACTGGCTTTACTCCAAGCTCTTATTTCTCACATTTTATAGATTAGGATCCTTTGACACAATTAGGCACAATTGCATCCATTAGGCAAAGGATTGTGTGTGATTGAGAGAACAGAAATGGCATATAAATCAACAAACTAAATGGGAGAGTGCAAGAACATCATATTTCACCCATTCTCTTCACTGAAAGATTTCTAAAGTGCATTATTTTTCATCAAACTGAATGAGAACCCATCAAAAATAAGGCAGAATTTCTCTGCTTTATATTAACTCATAACATTCCTGGCAGAAAGCTATTTAGCTTCTTCTTGAACATATTTATAACAGAGAAAGCTTTCTAAGTTCTACTACTGAATTACTTTTACTTGGAGGGTGGTTTTTTTTGGTCTGAAAGAAAATCTAGGCAGCAAACAAAATAAAAATAGAATTTATTTAAAACAGTAACTGACTAAAATTGCATTAAGGCTCAATAAAAATACAAAACCACTAAACCAGGGGTGTCAAACTGGTGGCCCACAGGCTGGATGTGTCACACACAGGCCACGCCCACCCCAGCTCCACAAAGGCAAAAAACATCACAATACATCATGGTATGTCACATGATGCGATCGAGTTTGACACCCGTGCACTAGACACATGCATTTATGTTGGAGTTCCCATGCTAACAACCTAACTCCCAATATTTGGGAGAAAGGCCAGATTTTGTGGCTTTGCAAGAGGCCAACAGAGTAGGAACTGTTGGTATTGTCCGACTGTTTTATACGGTAGAAATCACAACAAAGAAGACATACTTCCAAGGACTCACCAGATGGCATTGCTTTATCTTTTCCCCCCCATACATCTAATTTCACATTCCATCTTTACATATACATTTACATATCATAATACAATTCTTTTACAATAATATTTTTCTCCTTTCACAATTTCCGTTTCCTTGTATCTTTTAAGTTTCAGGGTTTCTTTCATACCATCCCCA
>JANHFT010003714.1:728610-741132 GCA_032467955.1 Pseudoxenodon macrops | reverse complement strand
AGGTTAAAGTTTTGGGGGTTTGGGGAAGAAACCACAGAGTCAGGTAGGGCATTCCAGGCATTGACCACTCGGTTGCTGAAAGTCGTATTTTCTGCAATCGAGTTTGGAGCGGTTTACCTTGAGTTTGTATCTATTGTGTACTCGCCTATTGTTGCGGTTGAAGCTGAAGTAGTCATTGACAGGTAGGACATTGTAGCAGATAATTTTATGGACTACATTTAGATCAGACCGAAAGGGGCGTAGTTCTAAATGGTCTAATCCCAAAATTTCAAGCCTGGTGGCATAAAGATATTCTGTTGTGAGCAGAGGAGTGGAGGATTCTTCTCGTGAAATATCTCTGGACTTTTTCAATTGTATTAATGTCCGATATGCAGTGCGGATTCCAGGCAGATGAACTGTATTCGAGAATTGGCATAGCAAAAGGAAGCAAATACTTCCTTGGTTTGGAAATATGATAGGACCCCAAGCATATGTGCTATCTTCTTGCTCATATCTCTTAAACCAACTGCTTTCTCCGCTGACCGAGAGCATATAAGGTTTATAATTAATGTAATAAATTAGGAAAGTGCAGTTTCCTTTTCTGATTCAGAGCAATCTCCTTTCTGATTCAAATCAACACATCATTAATTTTTTTGTTTTTAGCATTCTTGAGCTCCAACTTTGAGATGCGGTCAAGCAAGTGACGGCCATCTGCGTAATCTCTTGTTTTGAACAAGCATTAGACCCGTTGAAAAAGTGACCATCAAGGGAAGTGTCCTCCACTCCACTGCTCGAAACAAAATACCTTATGCCACCAGACTTGAAATTTTGGGCTTAGACAACTTAGAACTTTGGACTGACCTAAGCGTAACACGTAAAATCATCTGCTACAACATCCTACCTGTCAATGACTACTTCAGCTTCAACCAAAACAATACAAGAGCAGACAATAGATATAAACTTATGGTAAACCGCTCCAAACTTGATTGCAGAAAATACGACTTTAGCAACAGAGTGGTCAATGCCTGGAATGCACTACCTGACTTTGTTGTTACATCCTCAAACCCCCCAAAAAACGTTACTCTTAAACTATCTACTGTGGACTTTACCCCATTCCTAAGAGGTCTGTAAGGGTTTTGCTTTGAGTAGTAAAATTTGGATTTCAGTACAGGTAGACCTCGACTTACGAACACAGTTGAGCCCAAAATGTCTGTTGTTAAGTGAGACATTTGTTAAGTGAGTTTTGCCCCGTTTTACTACCCTGATTGCCACCATTGTTAAGTGAATCAAATGCAGTTGATAAGTTAGTAACCCGGTTGTTAAGTGAATCTGGATTCCCCGTTGACTTTGCTTGTCAGAAGGTCACAAAAAGTGGCCACATGACCCTGGGACACTGCAATGGTCATAAGTATGAGCCAGTTGCTAAGCATCTGAATTTTGATCACATGATCCTGGGGGGATGCTGCAAAGGTCGTAACTGAAAAACAGTCATAAGTTACATTTTTCAGTGACCGTTTGAATGGTCATTAAATGAACTGTTGTAAGTTGAGGGCTCCATGTATAGATAATTTTGAGGCTTCCTGTAATGTTTCAGTCTCAACTTTCTGAATTTTATTTGTCTCTGAACATATGTTTCCTTTCTCTTATTTATCTCCCTTCCTTTTTTCTTTTCTTTTTTTCTTTTCTTTTCCCTACAGCAGTTTCAAGGGAACCACATATAATTCAGTGCCGATCACCTGAAATGGAAACATTTTCTTGTTATTGGTATACAGATGATTTTCCTCTTGAATTGGAACCAGGAAAAATTCAACTGCTCTACACACTAAGGTACTGAGAAATGAATCATGCCCTCGGAAGCTATTATCTGAAATGATTTCCATTTTTTTGTCGGAACGGTAGAAATATAGACCTACTTTCAATTATGAGAACATCTTTCTTTTGATACTTATTAAGCTTTGCATTATTGCATCGCCTGGAGGATCAGAAGATACATTTCTCTTTGACACATTAAATGACAACCAAGCTTAATGTCAGGGTTGGATAACAGAAGAGTTTAGGTTTCTTCCAGACCAATCTTGCTTGTTCAGACACACGGAAATGTGTTTTTAGTCATATTATGGTGGGCAACATGTAAAATAACTTTGTAAGAACATAAGAGTCCAAATGAAGAAAACCAAATGTACATTCTCCACTTCCAACTTTGGGCAACCAGATCAGGGGTGGGGTGTGGATCATTTTGCTTCCAGTTCGCTCATGGTGGTGCTTCGCGCATGCGCATGCAGCAATGAAAAAATAGCTTCGGCGCAGAAGCAAAATCCAAAATGGTGGCCCCATGGAGACACTGAAGGAACCAGCTCCGTGACACCAACGCCAAGTTACTACCGGTTCCAAAGAGCCGGTTAGAACTCGTAGGAACCCACCTCTGAACCAGATGCCTCCAGGAAATTCTTAAATAAAGTTTAAGAAATAAATTTATAATCCCTACCTTATAAATGGTGCTTATAATCCCTACCTTCAGGAATCCCAGTGACACATTGCTTCTCTACCGATTATTGCAGCTAATTAGTAATCTTTAATGAATTTCTGTAATGCTCTTTTAAAACCATCTAGTGGCCATCAAATCATTCAGTTCCATCAAATTCCTTATCCATCTACAGATAAGCCAATTGTGAGAATGAAATCTGTTATGGAAAACAAAATTTATTCATACAAAATATGAAAACAATGTCCTTCAGAATAGATCGAAAATCATACAAAATATTCAAGAGTCACTTTATCTGCAGTGACTCATTTTTCATGGAATTTTGGTTAAAAAATTGAAGGTTGGTTTCTCCATGAATATGCTGGCCCATGTATATTGTAATGCCCATATCTTCAAGGGTTTTTATACTCACATGTTTAGTTTCACATGCAAAATTACCACATTTTTATTGCCTTCATCCAGTCTTGAAGCCAACTCATGCCTGAGGCAGTTAGTTGTCTCTAGCTTTTCTAGCACTCAAGCAATGTTTCCCCTTTATATAGCCAACAAATTGTGACAATTTTATCATGGGGACCCAGAGTACTGTATACAGCATGGTGAAGTAAAACAGAGGTAATGGCTTGAGCCAATGTTGGAATTCGATTTTTTTTACTACCAGTTCTGTGGGCGTGGCGTGGCTTTGTGGGAGTGGCTTTGTGGGCATGGCAGGGGAAGGATACTGCAAAATCTCCATTCCCACTCTACTCCTGGGGGAAGAATACTGCAAAATCCCCATTCCCTCCCCAGTCCTGGGGGAAGGATATTGCAAACTCTCCAGTCCCACCCCACTCTGGGGCCAGCTAGAGATTGTATTTGCCAGTTCTCCGAACTACTCAAACTTTCTGCTACCAATTCTCCAGAACCTGCTGAATTTCACCCCTGGCTTGAGCACACAAACTCCATGCCTGCCAGCGTGTTTATTGATTTCTACACTGCCCATCTCACCTCAGTGACTCTTGTTGGTTTATAAAATAATGTTAAACATGACTAAAAGCACAGTTAAAAACAAGTTAAAAATCAAGATTAAAATTTACAAATTAAAAGTTAAAAAAATCAAAATTAAGAAATTGACACGGCTAAGAGGTTAAACAAGGTGGAGGAAGTGCCTTCAAGCCATCAGCCGTCCCTAAGATTGCATTACACTCTGACCACGCCATGTTAATTGGCAGAGCCAGGCCTTAAGACTATTCCAGAAGGCAGAAGGGTGGTGGCCCATCTCACTTCTTAGAGTAAGATATTCTAAAGGATGGAGGCAACAGCAGAGAAGGTCCTGTTCTTAGATCCTGACAGTTGAAATTGTTACGCAGGTTGCCTTGGAACGTGATTTGAGTGCACTTCATGTTTACACCCAACTTGAACAATACCTGACAGACTTGGCCGTGTCATTATCGCACATTTTGCATATAGTATCCTTTCCTATTGTGAAGCCGTAAAAAACAAGAATATCCTCTTTTTCTCAGCCAAAATGCTACCGCATTTAACAATACGTAAGCAGAGGCATTTTCCCAGAATGAAGAACATACCCATATATGCTAGTTCAATCCTGACTTTTCCTTTCTAACATAACACATATTTCCAGAAGAAATTTCGAGATATTAGAAATAGGAAACACTCAAAAAGACAAAAATGGAAAATTGGAAGATTTGTACTCTGCCACACTTGTGGTTCTCTGGGCTGGCCATTGGTTTCCCTTCCTCTTTTTAAACAAACATTTAATCGATACTATCTGCTAAGATGGTCAGTGTCCCTAATAATGTCATGATGTTCAAGTAATACTTCCTTGCTTATTTGTTTTCCCCCTTATTCCAACACTCTTCAAGGACTGTTATAAAATATGTAAAATCATGTATAATTCTATTAAAAGTGTATTGAGCACCAGAAGAAATAAACAAAGAAGCATTTTTCCCCAGATTGGTAAGGATATATCCCATTCATTCTTGCCCCTGGTTAGCCTCTTCTGCCATCATTCTGCTGTGGTTTCAATGCAACATTGGAAACTCATTGGATTTGCACAAGAGCAGTAGACTACTCTAGCTGGCAATGATAACTTGACCTGTAGTGCCCCAGGTTCAAATAGATAATGGTCTAATGCAAGGGTGTCAAACTCAAGGCCTGCGGGCCGGATCCAGCCCGTGAGGTGCTTAGATCTAGCCCATGGGCCCCCCCTGGAAACAGCGAAGGACCAGCCCACGGTGCCTCTGCCAGTGAAAACGGAGTGGCCCTCCCGAGCTCCATTTTCACTGGCAGAGGGTTGCAGGAGGCCATCGCAGCCAAAAACGGAGATCTGGAGCCTGTTTTCGCTGGCAGAGTGCTCGGGCCACCACAGGTGCCCGCAACACAAGTGACATCAAGCTGGCCATGCCCAGGCTGCCCCCTCCAAGGTGAAACACAACCCTGATGCGGCCCTCAATGAAATCAAGTTTGACACCCCTGGTCTAATGGGACTTAATTTGACAGAATGAGATCTGGGAGGAGGGGCAGACAAAACAACATAGTGATACTTAACAGAGGCCTGGTTTCAGGACACCTATTTAGTTCTTGCATAAATGTCATTAACTAATTCAGGACCATGCCATCCGGCAGTGATCTAGTACAGATGCAGTACAATCTGGACAGGGATCAGCAATGGGGGTAAACAGATGACATGCCAATCTGTCAATACGTTTGTAACTTGGTAATCAGAAAGGTTCTACCTGCCTCTTTCCAGTCCTTTGATTCCATCTTAATTATTTGGTTTACCATTTCTAGGCCAGGTGAGGAGGAAGAATGGAAAGACTGTCCTGATTATACAACTTCTGGTGAAAACAGCTGTTACTTCAATGAATCCTTCACCTCTATTTGGGTCCCTTACTCTGTTCGACTTTACATTGCAGATCAGTTATACGATGAAAAAGAATTCCGGGTGGAGGAAATAGGTACTCTTTTGATATGAATCCCCTTTGCTTTGCTTTGCTTCTTAGACTAGAGTAAATGTTTCACACACAAGGATTTTCATAAAATAAATTCATCAGCTCCTATTATAATTTGTGCTTTTCTCTAACCTTCCTGAATTCAGCTCTGGATGAAGGTATCACTTATGCTTCCCAGTTCCTGCCTATCTTTGTTCTTTACAACTACCATTACAGCGGCTCAATTCAAAACTCTATTCAAAATTAAAATAGTTAAATGTAAGACTTTGAAGCAAATGAGGTCAGTACTCCGCATAATGTGGAGGTACTGGTAATGAAGAGGGCAGTGGTGAAATCCAAAAATTTTCCCTGCCGGTTCTCTGGGCATGGCTGGGTGGGTATGGATGGTCATGTGGCTGGATGGGTGTGGCCAACTTGATTGGTCTCATCCTTAGGAAATTTCTCCTTAGTCCAACTCACAATAAAATAGCACTGTTTCAATATTTAAAATAGACTAGAATAACAGAGTTGGAAAAGATCTTGGCAGTCTTCTAGTCCAACCCCCTGCTTAGGCAGGAAACCCTATACCACTTCAGACAAATGGTTATTCAATCTCTTCTTTAAAACTTCCAGTGTTGGAGCATTTACAACTTCTGGAGGCAAGTTGTTCCAATGATTAATTGTTCTGTCAGGAAATTTCTCCTTAGTTCTTGCTTCTCTCCTTGATTAGTTTACACCCATTGCTGCTTGTCCTGCCCACAGGTGCTTTGGAGAATAGCTTGACCCCCTCTTCTTTGTGGCAGCCCCTGAGATATTGGGACACTGCTATCATGTCTCCCCTAGTCCTTCTTTTCATTAAACATTATATAATACAATACTTTATATAAAGCACTGCGTTCCCTTAGTAAAGACTACATGAAATTTTCTCTTGACTTATAAATAAGCACTCATGATTTTCTACGACTGGTGCTCCATAGCTAAACAAAAATTATTTAAAACAGCTAAAACACCCTAAAACGTAATGAAGAGGAAAAAGCTGGTCCCTGAATCCTTTAAGCCAAGGGTGGGCAACTATGGTTCCTTTATGACCTGTGGACTTCAACTCCCAGAATTCCTAGTGGCTCAGGAATACTTGGAATTGATGTCCACAGGTCATAAAGGGACCATTGTTTTCCACCTCTGCTTTAAGCTGTTCACATTATTTCCCATGAAATAATGAAAGGACAGGAACAGAAGAAAAGGAAGAGGTGTAATTGTAAATAGCCCTTTTCCCTATTCTTCTGATGGCAATCTCATAAATCAACCCATTTTTCTGCCAGATATCACAATATACTTTACAAGGGTGAGAACACGCTGGTCTTAAGGAAGGCATGAATAAGCTGAACTAAATAGCAACATACAAAACATAACAAAATACATATTTTCTGTTGAACTCAAATCTTGGTAATATCATATTGTTTTGTTGATAATAATATGAATCTGTTTTGCCATTTTCTTCTTTTAAGCCGTTTATTTCCTACCCAAGTACTATCCACGTTCAACACTGCTTTGGTTTTTCAAGATCAAAGTTTGTCAGGTGTTTTCGCCAAATTGGGCAGGCTAAATAGCAGGAAAAGGGACAGGAAATTGATCTTTTTAAGAATCTGTCACTTCATGTGTTCTTTCTCTTGTGCAGCTCTGCCTCTTTTCTGGATGCTGACTTAAAATGCCACTAAAATCAATCATGTTCATCAGTGGCCCCTAAAATCAAATTCAACAATTTTAAAGTTTTGCCATTCATACAAATTAATTAAATGATACAGTGTGCTATGAATATTAATCAATAGGACTAACATATCACCAAACAACAGATTGCCAGTTCATACAGAGAGAAAAAAGGGCCAACGAGCGCTTCAAAGCTAGCAAATAATTTTAAAAACTTTGGCTTCTGTGTATAAAACTATCCAATCTCCATTAAATGTCATTACAAAAGGACAATCAATCTCACATTAGAGGGCAATGGTCTCATGAAGATTCATAAAGACTGGATGCAGCTGAGGCTACATCACTGATGTATCTATGGAGCTTCCTCCCCACATAAATCTGAATTTTGTCTTAAGGAAGTAATGTTGTTTACAATACTATAAGGAGAAGCAGAAAAAGATGTCACTCGTGGACTGCAGTTCTACAGCTATGTAAACATAAGTAAGCTGACACCGAATTAAAGTTCTATTTAATTTTGAAAAAAAGTACCTCAGTATTTTGTTTTTTGCAATATTAAAATCTCTACTTGTGTGTGTTTGTATGAGAAAAAAAAAACCTTTATAATGATTCTGAAAGTGTAAATAGATCATACAGTAATTAAGGTGTTGGGCTAGGAGCAGAATGAAACAGGTTCGAATTCATCTTCAGTCACAGGTGATCATGTGCGTGTGTGATTTTGGGACAGTCCCTCTTTCTCCCTTCCCTCCTCTACATGGCTTCTTTTTCTGTAAGAAGGAACAGGAAGGGAGAGTGCTATATATATATATACCACATTCAGCTCTTAAGTAAAAGGCAGGATATCAATCTATCAAAACAAACATATAGTTCCTTGTTCCGTGTATCTCTGAGCCTGGTTGTTTGCTTGCAGACATTTCATTATTCAACTAGGCACTTTAACTTCAGGGCAACTTGCCAAATGTTCATGAATCATATATTAACTACAGACGCCAACTGTGTGAGCACAGAAAAAGATGTAGCTGCTTTAAGAAGCTCCAAACTGGTGCTACCTGCTAATAGTTGTTTCAAATGACATTTTGGTCCTTGAACACAGCTCTACTGTGTACATCTCTAAATTTTGGCAAATCTGCTCCTGTGCAAAGTTGGTGTGTATCACCTTCCTAAAAGACAGCACTGATGTTCTGATAATTTCAAATAAAAGAAACTTTCAAAATCTCAAAATGCTTTGATATAAACTGAAATATGTGTACACTGAATTCCAAAATGGAATCTTAAGAGGAGCAAGGCAGGGAAATACAACTGTTTAGTACAGGGGTGGGTTGTGAATATTTTTGCTGCCGGTTCACTCAGGGTCGCGCTGTGTGTGCGCGCGTAGCAATCAAAAACTAGTTTCTGCGCATGCGCAGAAGCAAAATCCAAGATGGTGGCGCCCATGGAGACACCGATGGAACCGGCTCCGTGACATCACCATGGAGTTCCTAAGAGTTCTATAGAACCGGATAGAACCGTTAGGAACCCACATATGATTTAGTATTGTTGCTGAATACTGTATAACTGTAATGGGGATGAGAATTTAAGCTTTGTTCTCATATTTTATGGCTTTCTGGAGTTTAAGTTTTGAACAGTGCTGTTCACAATTGTTTAATGAAGTTAAATTAAATGAAACGCTATACAGTATTGCACTCTAGGGTAGAGAGAAATACATGTAACTCAGAAGCAAAAGAAACAACCAAGTCCTTTCTTGATAAGTATATATGTGGAAGAATGAAATCATAATTATAAAATAACTATTGCTGCCTCCTACAGAAATATGTAGTGCTAATGCTGATGAAGTCTTTAATCAGATGGAATTCACACAGAACCAGCAGGGACAGAATTACCAGGGACCTCTTAATGATTCCTGTAAATATCTCAGCATTTAGAAGAGAATAAATGAGAATTTGAAAAGACAACATTAAGTATTTATTTGTTCTGTTTTAATAGTTTAATTGGTAGCAGAACATAGAGTAGAATCATTAAGTGGCAGTTTTTCAAAACATTATCAGTCCTTCTCAAGAAACTGAGGGTGCAAGTCCAAATGCACTTACAATACTACATGCATTAATATTACTAGACTAACCTGTAAAATATTCAGTTTAGCAGGAAGCCTTAAAATAAGTAGGTACAAAAATGTCTAATTTATATTTTTGCTGATATTTTCCCCCAAACTACATATACCATTCCCCTTTGATTTAGCTCACATAAGCAAGCAACTTTTCCAGATATCTTTTGGCCATATTCCACAAAACGATGCTTTTTATAATTTGCCAGTGTACTATTTTAATAGCAATACTTACACACAGTTTGGCAGCAGCTGCCAAAAAAACAATCCAGGGATAGAAAACTGCTAAACCCTAGCATAGGAACGGTGATTGGCATAGATTTATTTGCAGTAAATATAATTCACTGGGGTTTTTTTTCTCATTCCTAGAATTTTCTCTAATAACCACCTCTATCCTTTTTACAGAGATATTTTAACAGTCTTCACTGGCATTCCCACATAATCACTAGATAGACCAGTTTTCCTCAATCTGATGCTTTTGAGGTACATTTCAGCTCAACTTCCAGTATTCCTGATCACATGCTGAGTTGCAATTCTGGGAGGAAACCTTTGACTTATCTCAAGAGTGGGGAAGGCTGCTACATGCAGAGTGCTAGGAGCTCTACAGTTTTGTTGCTCTAGGTTTTTTTTGGAGGAGGCATGACTTCAAGCCAATGTTGATTCCTGTTGACTGTCTGGACAAGTTCCTGCAGTTTTCCTGGCAGCATTTTCAGCAGTGGTTTGCCCTTGCTTTCTTCTTAGGGATGAGAGTGGCCCAAGGTCACACAGCTGGCTCTGTGTCTAAGATGGGACTAAAACTCAAGTCTCAGTTTTTAGTCAAGTGTCATCATCACACCAAGTTCTCTCTCTAAAGCTCTAAAAATGTATTCGATTTACCGTAGTATAAACTATGCCCTTATAATCTTTATCATCTATACAAAATTCAAAACTCTTATGGCTGAACCAGGGGTGGGTTGTGGATCATTTTGCTGTCAGTTTGCTTAAGGTCGCGCCTTGCGTGTGCGTGCGCAGCAATAAAAAATAGCTTCTGCGCATGCACAGAAGCAAAATCCAAAATGGCGGTGCCCATGGAGATACTGAAGGAACCGGCTCCGTGATGTCATTGCCAAGAAACTACCAGTTCTAAAAAAACCCGGTTAGAACAGGTAGGAACCCACCTCTGGGCTGAACACTGAAAAATGCACAGGACTGGCATGGCAAGATATATTGCATTACAGAAGAAATAATGTCACATTCCTATGTAGGAGAAAAATCTAGAATTACAGAAGTCAGGAAGAATGTAAATGCTCTAAACTATAAAACAATCATTTTAGTAATGTAACATAATTGGTAATTATTTTGGCACTTGAAAAGTACCTGGGAAGTAAATAAATAAAATAATCCAATACTACTTTTCCTTTGCAAAAGACTAAATAAAATAAACAGAAATTGTAAAATAACTCTAGAAGATTTTTAAAAATGTAAATATTGATTGTATTTTCCAAACAATTTTCTAATAATGCCATCCCAGGTAACATTTTAATTTTTTAAAAAATGGAACATAACTTTTGCTTTCAAAGTTTTCTTTTTTTGAACAAAAGAATATGCATGTTGTAATGTGGATATTGTAATGTCTCATCTGTGTTCTCTGGAAAATTTTGCATGTTTATTTTCTCTAGCAATTTAACATTAATATGTCAATATTCACCCTGCTGTTCTGTGTGAAAAATGTACTGTACGTACTATTGATATTGATTTAGGAAATGAAGTGTTTCACAGCATGGATGAGACATGTGAAGTAAGCCATTAAAAACATCAAACAGAACTTATGTAATAAGATCTGAAATGAGAAAGGAAACTAATTGAGATTTTGATTATTCCAATTGACTTTAGTCAGAACTCAAAAGGATCCTGAAGGATTCAATCATAGAAAAATGTGGGTTTTAAAAATGAAACGTTTTTGACATAGGTGGGGGCTATTGAAGACTCCATTTAGGAAAGCTGATGGGGGAGGGGAAGAAATGGGTGTTTCTAGGATTTTAAAGGCAACAAGGAAGAAATATACTTCCAGACTTCCAAATTTTGCAATAAAGTAGCATTACTTCATCTGGGTCTGCTTCTTTCTGGACTACCTCACAAGGCTAAAATCAATCTTGTAAGTCTGAAACATGTCTCCCTGTCACCTGTGCAGCCCATGAAACTAGAGAGGATCCCTGCTGAGATGTTTGACATACTCACATTCCTGCTATGAGCTGCCTCTTAGCCACACCACCATTGTCCAAGCTCATTCCGACATACCATTATATTTCTTGACTGTTTGTTCCTTTACTATTAATAGTTGATCCTAAAAGGCAGAATCTACTTATGTATGGTGGATCCTAAAAGGCAGAACCTATTTAATATCCTCATTGTCAATTCTAAGGCTAGCTGTTGTAACTGTTATCATTAATTTAGTCTACTTTATATTTAATCTTGGTTCCATTTTTTTCATAGTGCTAATAGTCAATAACTAGAATATTATGCATCCCCCCCCCTATTTTACTTTTGGATCTGGGTGCTCAAAATAACAATTTCATCCACCAGTAAGGAACACTCTTGAACAGTTCCACATAAATGCTGGTTGCTGTGGCCAATTTTTTTTCCAAATAATTACAAGTGTTGCACCTTGATTGCTATTATAATATCAATTTGCAAGTTAACTTGGTTAACTCAGAACTTTCTGGCACCTACCAAGGAGACAAATAAACAATATTTTAGTAACTGTAGTCAATCTTGAAATTATTGTTAATGACCATTTATTCTAGGAAAAAATTCACATCGTCTTCCAGAAATGATGGGTGAGTACTTTCTGTACAAAATTTGTACAGCTTCACAGTCAACTTTTTAGCTGCTCTGTAATTAACTGTTTGCATAGCTTTGAAGCAGCGTTACTATTTACTAAATCTGAAGTGTTTTCAACTAGAATAATTTGGGCTGTGTAAAATAAATCCATAATCATATTTGCAAATCCACTTATTGGTTGAGTACTACTAGACTCCACTGCTTCTAAATGTTGCTCGATGAATTATAGACCCAAGGCTATACATTTCACACATCATATTAGGATTAAAAATGTCATATGGGCTTTTCCCCCAATTATTTCCACAAATGTTCATCCCTTTGCATTCCTAACAGCAGAAGAGAGCTATTGCTCTCATATCCTATTTGTGGGCTTTCTGATAGCATTTAGTTAGAAAATGTGGTACACAAAATTAGAATTAGAATTAGAGAATTAGAATAACAGAGTTGGAAGGGACCTTGGAGGTCTTCTAGTCCAACCCCTGCCTAGGCAGGAAACCCTACACCACTTCAGA
>JANHFT010003714.1:702757-728510 GCA_032467955.1 Pseudoxenodon macrops | reverse complement strand
TGGAAAATGTATATGGAAATGAAATTGGATATTGAAATATGTGAAAAATAAAAAACTATTTGGAAAAAAAAAAGAAAAAGCTACATTCGGAGTATAAGACACACCCAAATTATCAGCCCCAATTACGGGGAGAAAAGGTGCATCTTATACTCAGAACAATATGGTAGTTAATGTTCATTTCATAAATGTTTTCTTTTTCTTTTTTGTAAAAATAATTTACCAGTTTAGGAGTCTGTGCTGATTCGCCCAAAGCCTGTCACACCTGTAAGTCTTCAGAGACACCTTCAGAAAGAGGTGGGTTTTGCAAAGGGTCCTACTATAAGGAAACATCACTTCAGATATCTTCAAAATAAAAGGAAGAGAAAAGAAACAGTATCGTAGCTGTTTGCAGCAAAATTAGTAGTAGGACACATCTGATCTGTGAGGAGCAGGGCTGAAGCTTGAGTTTGAGTTGAAGGAAGACCTATTCACCTTGAATTATTTAATGAACAGGTGAATTGCATTTGAGGCAGAAGTGGATTCTAAATCTTCTTACTGCCGGTTTGCTCAGGGGCGTGCTCTAGCCACACGCGTGCATGCACAGCGCTTTAAAAAGCTTCTGCACAGGCGCAGAAGCTAAATTCAAAATGGCGGCTCCTATAGCACCACCGAAAGAACCAGCTCGGGGGCGTGGCAGGCCTGGGGTGGGGTAGCTGTGAATGTAATACATCTGACGTTCAGAAAAGCCCCACACAACATCCGGATTAGCAGGTTAGATATAAAATGGATCGGCTGGTGTCATTGTTATTTAGATCCCAGTCAAGAGGTGGGTTCATACCGGTTCGGACTGGTTCTGTAGAGTAGGTAGTAAGCCGCTGGTGATGTCACGGAACCGGTTCTGGTCCGTGGATGCTGCCATCTTTTTTTTGGATTATTTTTTGGGGAAAAACCTTTTTTTAATTTCCCCCCGGTTTTTTTCTTCTTCTGCACATGCACAGAAGCTGAGTTTCTGGCACTGTGCATGCATCGCCATTTTGTTTTTGGCCTCTTTTTTGGGGGATTTTTTTTGTATTACAAGGGGTGCTCAAGAGGAGCGTGAGGAAGTGAACTGGTGGCGAGATAAATTAGAACCCACCCCTGTCCACAGTCGGCTTAAAAATTATAGTCCAAAAATGTTCATAATCTAATTAGAGTCAGATAGTGAATAAAATATCACAACATTCTGCCCTGTACTATATACATATATATTTCAATGTGTTTATGAATGAATGGAGATGTGGAAAGAGTATTTATGAAATTTGCAGATGACAAATACTTAGCTGGATAATAATCCAGAAGACAGAAACACTATTCATACTGATCTGCACAGTCTCCAACAAGTAGCACCAGAGAATGAAATTTAACTGTGGCGAATGAAAAATTATGGACACGTACGAAGCCAAAATGAAATTGTCGCGCTTAGGATGGCGAACCTGGTTTGATAATAGCACTTGTGAAAGGTTCTTGGGTAGTAATAGCTGAGGTCAAGCTGAAGAGGAATCAGCAGCGTGAAGTGGCTGTTAAAAAATAGCTGTTTTAGGCTGCAGTCACGGAAGTATCCTTTACACATCGAGGGCAGTTATAATTCTAATTTATTCTCTACCTTGAGTGTCGCATCCAGTTTTGGGCGTCATACCTAAATGAGAATAATCAGAGAAGCAGACTATAAGGAGAGATTGAAGGAACTGAAAGTGTTTGACCTGAAAAAGAACAGGAGTGGGATGGGGTGGGAAATAATAAGATATAGCTCTACATAAGGACAATTCTATTTGCCGTTGTTCTAATTACATTTTTTAAAAAATCTCCCAAAAATTAAGACCACCAAGGTCCTAAAGATGTATCATGCTCATAGAATAATAGAGATGAAGGGACTTTGGAGGTCTTCTAGTCCAACCCCCTGCTCAAGCAGGAGATCCTATACTATTTCAGACAAGTGATTGTCCACTCTCTTTTTGAAAGGCCCCAGTGTTGGATCACCCACAATTTCTGAAGGCAAGTTATTCCATTGGTTGATTGCTCTCACCATTAGGAAATTTCTCATTCATTCTAGGTTGCTTCTCTCCTTGGTTAGCTTCCATCTATTGTTTCTCATCTTGCCTTTTGATGCTTTGGAAAATAGTTTGGCCCTCTCGTCTTTGAAGGAACCCCTCAAAGTTTGCTATCCTGTCACCTCTAATCCTACTTTTTACTAGACATACTCAGTTCCTACAACTGTTATTCATATGTTTTAGCTTCCAGCCTCCTATTAATTCTTACTGCTCTTCTCTGCACTCTTTCCAGAGTCTCAACATCTTTTTTATATTGTAGTGGGTAGGTCCATGATGGCGAACCTATGGCACACATGCCACAGGTGGCATGCAGAGCCCTCTCTGTGAGCACACCTGCCGTCTCCCCATTCCAGCTCCACTGCGCATGTGCGCGCACCTCCAGTCGGACAGTTGATCTTCAGGTCTCTACCATGCATGTGCAGGTGGTGGGGTGCATGCAGGGGAAGTGTACACACATGTGCAGGGGGAACATGTGCAGGGGGCACTTGCATTGCATTTTGGGGGTTTACATGCATGTCCGCCCCTTCAGCCTTGGAAGACCTCTTGCACCAACCTGGAAGCCAAAACAGGGCATGGGAGCACCACACACGCCCCTGTGCCCCAATTTGGTTTCTGGAAGGCCTCTTGCACCAAACTTGGACGCTAAAATGGGGCATGGGGGGGAGGGGCAGGTTGCATGCACAGGGGATGCTCATATTGCATTTTGGGGTTTTGCACGATCTTTGGGCACTCAGCACCAAAAGGGATCGCCATCACTTGGGTAGGTGGTAGGTTTCCCTTTGCTAGGTAGCAACCGGTAATGATGTTTTACTTTGATCCCCGAATTTGATGGCTCCACCACCTTATGGATCACATCAGTTTTTTCCTCTAGGAACAACCAGATTTCAAAAGACCCACTTCCCAGATGTTGAACCCGGTAAGATCTCGGAGGAGACCATCTTCTCTGTGGCGAGACTTGTAAATTATTTGATCTGAAAGACAGCAGATACTTAAGGTTCAGAATGATGTTGTTTAGCGAATTTTCCTCTTAATAACCCTTGTGTTTAAAATCTATTTGCTGTGATTTATTGTGTTTTATATTTATGGGCATGTGAAGGGAGGCAGGCTTTTGAATAGTCTAGAGCTCATATCATCCTTTATGCTAAAATAAGCTTTCCTGATTGATTGTTATATAGACTATTTATATATATATATTCATACTAAAAAGGATCTCCTGGTGAAACTATTGCTCTGGTATTAAACAGAGAGCTATTTTTCATAACTGTGGAAGCACACTATTCCCCTGATCTGTCTTTTCTTCAGTGCAGAGGAATTTGACATGCAATTCTACACTTCCACTCCAAACTACATTGAAAGAATGTGATGTTTGCCGTGGAAAACAATCCCAACAAGGAAAATCTGCTGCTTGAAGACATTGAGGTGCCATATGTCCTTTAATGCTTAATTACAACAGGGGCCCAACAAGGAAGTCATTAAAGCTGCACCCTATTGTGCCTAGGTATTAGAGGACATATGGTTTCAAACTGAAGTATAAAGTTATTTGCTTTTTTTTAAGGGTAACATTTTTTTCCCCATCACGACTACTTTGCATGTCAGAAATGTTTGAAACGAATGTTATACAGTGTTTGACAATTAGAGTTGAACAAAAATCTTGGGTTTCAATAATTGGAGATCTGGGTAGATTTTTTTTTCCATTTTTCTTCCTATTGCTATAGGACTTCGTGATTATCTAACTTCTTCTTCTTCTTCTTCTTCTTCTTCTTCTTCTTCTTCTTCTTCTTCTTCTTCTTCTTCTTCTTCTCCTCCTCCTCTTTTTCTTCTTCTTCTTCTTCTCCTCCTCCTCCTCCTCCTCCTCCTCCTCCTCCTCAAATATGCAATAAAACAGTTGTGGGCTGTCAAGATTGAGAAGTAGAATGATCACTGTTTTAGTGGATAGTATAATGGATTCCTGCACAGAACAGGAGACGGATGACATGATTTAAAAGATGCTTCCCAATTTCATACATTCTGTGATTCCAATGAGATGCTTGGTCCTAATTCTTTTACTTATTATCCTAATTCTTTTACGACTGGTTTTATGATGCTTTCAAAAATGTTTTTAACAACTGTGATGTTTTCAAAAGATTCTGTAATCCACCAAGAAAAATTGTGAGTCTGGATAAATCAGAAGTATGATGACAAATGTTCCAGATTGCCCTGTTTTCTTCCATAGTGTGCCATTCCAGCATCAATGAATTCACAGAAATCAATTCTTTGAACCAGAAGCAGTTTAAAGAGTTCTGTGCTTGATCTGGACACGAAACCAATCTATTTCCTCTGGAACATCATTTCAAAATATGTTCCAGTTCAGAGGATTTAGCAATAGCACTTAGACTTATATACCACTGCATAGTTCTTTTACAGCCCTCTAAGCAGTTTACAGAGTCAGCATATTGCCCCCAATAATCTGGGTCCTCAGATTCTTCCAGAAAACACATGGTCCCCCAAAAAAGAATGCACTAAACAGTTATTTTTAAAAAATTCTGGATCTAAGGGAAATTAAGGTTGTCAATGCCTAATGGATAGCAAGGAATAACAAAAGAGGAATTTCTGTTTCTATCATCCCAAAGGTGCTTTTTCAAAAGGCAACTGGACTTTCTTGGCTTTTCTTCCTTAGAATATAGAATAACAGAGTTGGAAGGGACCTTGGAGGCCTTCTAGTCCAACCCCTTGCTTAGGCAGGACACCCTACACCACTTCTGACAAATGGTTATCTAACATCTTAAAAACTTCCAGTGTTGGAGCATTCACAACTTCTGGAGGCAAGTTGTTCCACTGATTAATTGTTCTAACTATTAGTCAACTAAATTTCTCCTTAGTTCTAAGTTGATTAGTTTCCACCCATTGCTTCTTGTCCTACCCTCAAGTGCTATTGCACCTGAGGATAGATATTGCACTAGGTAGACCTTTGGTCTGATCCACCATGTTTAATTTTTAACAATATCATAATCTAACCTTTTAAAGACACACTTAATTGCCACCATCAAAAACAGTGCTTCAGTAAATCTCCCTACAGCCATTCACACAACAAAAGCTAAAGGTCTGATGCATAACAACCCTCTTCATGACTTCATTGCCCCAACAGAGACATCTGCTGACAGCCCCTTTACACATTCACAGGCTAACACTTAAAGGGAACTTATATAGGAGGAGGAACCTTTTTCATTTTGACTAAAGAAATTTAGCTTATTATGCCTAGTAATCTTAGCTAATCTTGAAAAACAGAATGCAGAAACTGTCTTGATTAGTGCCTGGATGGAAGTTCAGCAGCTGTAGATTGCACAAACCATTTCAATATTGCTGTCAAGCTAATTAAATGAACGTACCGCTAAAGTCTGCAAGAGCTGAGCTGCCCTTGAAGATATTTAACCTTTAGAAGATGCACTGGGGGCTTCTCATAATAACAAAATTGTCCTTCGTGTGTGGTTGAGCATATGAACTGATTTCCTGCATGCTATTGAGTGGAATCTTCTCAACCAATAAGAAAACAAATTTAGGAGCAATAACTTGCTTAAGTGACAAGCGGTTTTATAAGAATGGGCACCTCTGAAAGAATTCTAGTTCTATTATTGTGCTCTCTATACTAGTGCTTTGGGGATCAAAGTTCCAAATAGCGGTACCTCTTTTAGCTTGACTATAGAAGCAAGGTAGGAATGAAAGAATGCCCAATAAAGGAAATGGCACTTATTGATTCCTTCAAAAAAAAATCATAAATTATTTAAAAAATCAATAAAAGTATTTTAAAAGGACACTCAAATATCTTCAGCAAGAATGTAGGGCTGTCATCTGAGATTCCAAGCATGGACAGCATATTAGACAAGGAAGCACATTCTTGTGCACTATGCATCATATCAAGAATTTAGCTAGAAGTGGTCACCTTTCTCCTCGATGAGAGAGATAGGATTTGCTATCCCTGCAAAACTGAAGACTGATGAGGGGTCCCTGGTGCTCTCCTTGGGGTTTGTTTTGTTGCAGACCTTTCATTACCTAAACTAGGTAAAATCAGTGCTAGTCATTGCTAGCTAAACACTGTACACCAGGACCTGCAGTCCTGAGTAGGAAACAATCAGACAAGATAGGCAGGAGCCCCCAGTGGCTTAACAGAGCAAGAAACAGAAAGGACCTACCCTAATGGATCAAGCAGTTAAAAGTAGCAGGGGGAAGTTTGTGCCTTCAGATTTGCAAGATTCTCACAATGTAGCTTTACAATAAAGTAGATTTAGCCCATTTAGTTATGTTTCCTACTTGGTTTATCTAGGAGAGCTGACAAAAAGTAATACAAGACTTAAGGCTGATACATGACTTCCTAAATCCATGATGGCGAACCAATGACATGTGTGCCATAGGTGGCACACAGAGCCATATCTGCAGGCACATGAGCCATTGCCCTAGCTCAACTCCAGTGCGCATGCATGTTCTGGCCAGCTGATTTTTATGGCCCTGCTCACGCCTCCCCTCCCCTCCCAGGAGTTTCCACGCAGCCCATTTTGGATGCCAGGTAAGTATAGAACTCACGCGGATGCTCTGGGAGGCCATTTTCGGCCTCCAGAGGGCCTCCAGGGGAATAGGGGAGGCCATTTTTGCCCTCCCCATATTCCAAGAAAACCTGTGGAGCTTAGGGAGGGGGGAAAACGGGCCTACCAGGCTCACCAGAAGTTGGGAAATGGGCTGTTTCTGGCCTCCAGAAGGCTTCCAATGGACTTGGTAGGCCCATTTTTGCCATCCCCAGGCTCCAAAAAAGCTTCTGGAGCCTGGAGAGGGTGAAAAACAGGCCTACCAGACCCACCAAATGTCAGAAAACAGGCCATTTCTGACCTATGGAGGGCCTCCGGGGGAGCAGGGAGGCCTTTTCCACTCTCCCCAGGCTCCAAGAAAGCCTCTGGCGCCTGGGGAGAGTGAAAAATGGGCCTACTGAGCCCACCGGAAGTTGGGAAACAGGCAGTTTCCAGCTTCTGGAGGCTTCAGAGAGTCCTGCTAGGCCCAAAATGGAGTGTGGGGGGTGTCGTGGGGCTGCCCCACCCCGTCCACCACACTCCCCCACGCATGCACAGGGTGGCAGGAGGCAGGAGGGCATTGAATTATGGGTTGGGCACCTGAGGAAAAAAAGGTTCTCATCACCGTCCTAGATTAATGTCTACCCAATGAATTCTCATTTATGCCACTCTAGTTATTTTGGATTCTGAGTGGATTTACAGAACCTTTTCGGTAAGTAACAATGGATGGATGGACATTTATAAATACACACAGACACAGACACACACAAACACAATCAATTGACATTCCTCCATTAAGGAACATTTCAAGACTTCCATTTAAATAAAACACCAACTATGAGAGAGAATTGATAAGAAGATATACAAAGCCCTGAACAGGAAATACCCTAAAAGATAGAGATAAAATGTATGTCAACAAATGGTAACTTGGAACAAATCTCACCCATTAAAAAAAAAAGAATCCTGTACTTCATAACACATTCAAATCAGGTTTTGAACTCAATTGCACTATCACTTACATGAAAAGTAGATTTAGGTGATATAAAGGCAGTGAGAAATATTTGAACACAGACATCTTTATTTTACGTTAATGTCAAATCAATTCCTAGAAATCTTTTGTGTTTTCTTTCTAAGAATACAGCAGTGGCCATATGCTGAGTCTCAGTCCTGATCCATCTGTCAGAAACGGTTTTGCAGCAATTTTGCAGTGTTTCATCCAGCAGTTTTTCTTACAGTACCTAGAAATGCTATAAGTGGGATCTGGGATCTTCTGCAGCCTACTACTTAGCTATAGCTTGGTTGTATGATCTTAAACTACCAAGCTCTCGCACTGAGGTCACAGCTCAAGAACAAGGAAACCTACCTCCCTGGCCTCTCAGGTAAGTAAGATGAACAAGATCCTATTAGATTTCGAGACAAACCTATGGTGTAAGTCAACGGTGATGGCCTTTAAAAAAAATCCGGAGAGCATATTCAGCTGGGTGTCTCACGATGAAAACTGGGCACAGTCTAGAAAAATTGTGGCATCAAAACAAGAAATAGGTGGGGCAAGAGCAGAAAATAAGTCAGTTATACATTAATATTTCTTAAATAAATACATGAATGAATAAATAACAAAATACTCCTAATGTCTCTGGTCGGTGCAACTCAATGCTTTCAGGAAATCGTTAAGAAGTACATGAAAATCTTAATAGCTAGAACAGCTCCTTCCATATTAATATCAAAGAGAAGTTATTTTTTCCTTAAAATTAATGATAATCTATTGTGAGCAAGCTCTATGTATGCACAGGCATTCAGCTCCTTTGTAATTCAGCAAAGGATCTAGAAAGATGAGAAGAGTACAAAAACTAAGTAGCAGATAAAACCCAAATCTTTATAAAGAGTAACTTTTAAAAAATCCCATATGTATAGCATGAGTCTTAAATGCATATCATCCCAGATAGTTTCATTTTATGAATTTTAAGACTCAGCCTATCAGAGAAATGGGCAGTGTATAGATTTATTAAATATATAAATAAGTCCCCTTGAAATAAAAACATATCCAGAAAAAGCTGCAGTGGCTTAATCCCCATTAGAGCACTGGATTCAATCCAGCGATGGGTTGGTGTCATGGCAGTTCCTGACAAAGACCTGATGATCCCTTTCAAATACCCTGATTAAAATGGGCATGCTAGCACTCTTAGTTCCAGTGTATTAGCGAACACACGCAAAGAGATTAAATTGGAATGAATTCATTAGGGTATTTCAAGTAATCTGTAAATGTGTCACAAAAGGAACTCACTTACATGATATCAGGTATTAATAAGTGCAATTAAGATGTCTGTAGGGAGGAGCCATTCAACAACTTTTCACTCTCAGTCTCTAATGTTTATTCTATGACAAATATATATGTCAGCCCAGAAAGAGCAGTAGTTTTTGATTGTGGGAAACATGGTGATTCAGGGAAAACAGGTAAGACAACTGTAGGTTTTTAAAAGAGAGTTGGTCAGTTTTAGTAGCTGTTTATCTTCCTTCAGACAGAAAGCCCCACAAAAGATAAGGAGTAAGTAGATCTTTATGTGACAAGATACATTCCTACATAGAAAATGTTGTTAACAGTTAAAACAGTTTAAGTAAATCTACCCTGTTTTCCTGAAAATAAGACCTCACCAGATAATAAGCCCAATCAGGCTTTTAAGTGCATGCGCTAAAATAAGCCATCCCCCAAAAATAATCCCTCCTCAAAACACAGCAGCAGCCATGAGGTGACCATGCTCGCCACCTCCTGCACCTCAAAAATAATAAGACCTCTCCAAAAATTATTTTGGGGGTCAAAAGAAAATAAGACCCTGTCTTATTTTCGGGGAAACACGGTAGCAATGAGCTAGTTTAGTTCAGAGAGACAAATTAAAAATGAATAGTAGATTAGCTAGAGGTGTCAATTCCTCTACCATGGATAATGATCTAGATCAGTGTTTCTCAACTTGGTAACTTTAAGATGCACGGACTTCAACTTCCAGAATTCCTTAGCCACGCATACCAGTTGGGGAATTCTGGGAGTTGAAGTCTGCACATCTTAAAGTTACCAAGGTTGAAAATCACTGATTTAGAATATATTTAGTATATCCGATCCAGCAGTGGAGACTTCCTTAAAAGATCCCACTGTATATTTCATTCTGTAAAACTTTTGCTTGATTTAACAATATGCAGAGACAGTACTTTTGAGACCATCCAGCAGAGTATAAGTATAACAACTATTATATGTATCTTATTATGTACTGCACTTTATAAACATCAAGCAGATTTTTTAAAACTAAAGTAAGTAGCAAATGAAAAATGGTGTCATATTTGTAGGAAGACACCTCTTATTCTGTATATCTTTAAGTGGAGGGGCATACCCTCTCAGAGCCAGTTTGATGTAGTTGTTAAGGTGTTGGTATAGAAACCAGGAGACTGTGAATTCTAGTCCCACCTTGCTAATGAATGCTGGTTGGGTGACTTTGGGCCTGTTACTCCCCCTCAGCCCAATCCAGCTCACCAACCAGGTTTGTTGTTGCGGAAAAGACCAAAGGAATATTAGTATGTTCACCACCTTGAGTTACTTATAAACAGTAATAAAAGTGGGTTAAAAATCTAATAAAGAAAGAAAGAAAAATACAAGGTTATATTTGGGAAATGCTTTTGCTCTAAGATCACTGCAATGAGCAAATGATTATGCAAGACATGGGAATCTTTTGGATGGCTGTCTACTTCAGGGACCAAGAACCATAGTGGAAGAAATGGTAATATAAAATTTGTGAAGCCACTGAACAAGTTTTCTATGTTTTAAAAATCATGTGAATCTAATTTAATTTAATTCAAACTGCAAAATATCAGAAAATCATACCACTTATTGACAACTGCAAACTGAGAAGTTTCAGGAACTGTATTTCAAAGGCCTTATGGCTCTTACCCCACACTACACACTAGATAATTTATTAGACTCATCTTACACACACCCAGACACACCCAAACACACACTCACACTTTCAAAAACCATAGACAAGGCTAATATGTCAAAATTGAGAAGGGGAGAAATTCAGAGATAAGTGGAACATAATTTTCTAATTTCTATGTAAAAAAAAAACCTAAGTGGCTTCTTTTGTAGAGGGTTTGGGGGGGAAATCCTATTGAACCCACTGAGTTATTTCAAAATAAATATGCAGAATATTGAGGCCAAAGAAACTCTAAAGAAATAAAGAATTATAAAAGACTTTTTAAAGTATAATAATTAGTATTCTCATTTGTAGCATCCAGAGGGGGGGAAATCAGAGGAAAAGATCCCATTATTAATTTGGCCTATCATGAGCAAAAGGAACACAGTGTAATGTGGCAATTATTTTCAGCTAATGTAATGTGATTGAAATGCTGTATACAACGTTCTGTCATTGTCTCTTTAAATGAATAGTAGCTTAAGGGTAAGGCATGCTTTGATAATATCTGTGAAGGTTTTTTCAAGTGAATATATAGCAATAAATTAAAATCTTGCCTTCTATCTATTTATTCTAGAATCTGGGAAATGTACAGCATACTTATGAAGTACTTTTGCCTGCCTTGAAAGAATTAAACTGTTTTTAAAAAGCTACCTTGCACATATTTCATTTACTGCAGCATACATTTTCATATGCAATTGCCTAACTATGCAGACAAGATGATCATAGTTTTGTAAAATGAGGGAATACAGTCATAACCATAGAATTAATTACAGCATTTTCAGAAGGTACAGAATGGAAAGGAGTTGTACAGAGAGAAATGGTGCATTGGAAGAAAAGTGCAGAGACATGGGTCCAAAATAACAAGACACACAATCCTTCCATCTTTAATTTAGCCTTCCAAACTGCATAGGCTACATTACATAAAGCTTGGTAAGAAACTGAGTCTGTACTCTGATTGAATACCCTTTAGAGGAACCTCTAATGAATACAACAAGAGTGTCAAACTCAAGGCTGGATCCGGCCTGCGGGGTACTTAGATCTGGCTCATGGGGTTGCCCTGGAAACAGCGAAGGACTGCCCCGCAGTGCTTCTGCCAGTGAAAATGGGCTCCTGAGTTCTGTTTTCAGCTGCCACGGCCTCCTGCAACCCACTACCAGAGAAAACAGAGCTCTGGAGGGCCGCATGCTCAGGAGCCTGTTTTCACTGGCAGAGTGCTCGGGCCATCCCGGGTGCCCCCGATAGGAGTGATGTTGAGCTGGCCAAGCCCACCCTGGCCATGCCTACCTCCCTGCCCCCCAACCCCGAGGTCAAACACAATCCTGTTGCGGTCTTCAATGAAATCGAGTTTGACACCCCTGGAATACAATGTAGGTTTTCTTTTACTTAAATCTACATAAACCTGCACTGTCAATGTTTTGAAAAAGAAAAAATAACCAGGCAGATGGGAAAATTCAAAAACAAAACAGCCTGACTGAAGGAGTTGTAAGGAAAATTTAGTATGTGATAATATCCAAGAATGAAGAAAAAAAAAAGAACAGCAATGTTCACTGGGAACAAAATGAGTCATCTTGAAATTGGCAATATATATTAAAGTCTTTTCATTATTCACTGTCCTTTTGTTATTCCAGAGCATCCAATGTTCTGCCATCTTTATTACCTTAAAGATGGACCCACAGATTGACATATGGGATTTACTGTATGTAGAAATATAACTGGATTGCAGTTTTTATATGGCAGCATGTTTTTGATGTGAAGGCCTTCTCAAATGGCCCTGACCATTTTCACTACATAACTTCCCTGGCTAACAAGAGCTCAGCATTCAAGCACACCACAAAATAGTTCCCATGCAATTGTAGCCTCATATGAATCATGCTTTGTTCACCTCATCCTTCCTTTGCTGTCAATCAAAGTATCACAGCAGGTTCAGTTTCTCAGCCATTCAGCATGGTTTTCTAGCTGAAATTACAAATCCATTCACCATAAAATAGAAAACCGGTCTCCCTTTTGATTCATGTTACACTCTGGGGTTTCCTTTTTCAAAAAAACAGGATGACCCTTGGTGTAATTATTCGTTCATTCGTTGCATTATTATTTCGAAAGAGGAAACCCTGTCTGCTCCAGGGAATAAATAGGGCAGGTTTTTTCATGCCTTTGGGGAAAGCAGCCAATCTCCTTCATGCATTTGCTACGAAGTAGATTCTTTTCCTAATATTCTCCCACTGGAAACATCTAAAGCACCATCTGGTCTGCCTGTCTGGGATTAATTTAAGGTGATGCAGCCTAAGGATGCAGAAAAGGCATTTTTAGTGGGAAAGGGAAAGAATATACCCCTTGTATACTTGATTATAATTAGTCAAGAATGATAAATTGAAAAAAGCACGTGAATGGCTCCTTCTGAAAAAGAGGTTGTGTGGCCATTTGCTGAAAAAAGAATGTGATTTACGCCATGAAGCTTTAATTACAATAGTCAAACTATCAGTATTCCTCTGAGATCAAAATTAGGGATAGCCTAGTCAATTTCGGATGAAATGAAATGTTTGGATTCATTTTAATTCAGGTTCATGAAACAGCCTTTATCAACCTGATAGGTTCCTTTGTTAGAAAAGAAACAGGAAAGGAACAGCCCTACGTTTGCCCCTTAAACCTTCATCATAGTGACTTGCTGGATCAGCGTTGTAATTGGGTTTGAGTATCAGGGTGATTCAAATACTTTGGCCACTTAATGAGAAGGAAGGACTCACTGGAGAAGAGCCTAATGCTGGGAAAGATGGAGGGTAAAAGAAGAAGGGGACAACAGAGAATGAGGTGGCTGGATGGAGTCACTGAAGCAGTAGACGTGGGTTTAAATGGACTCCAGAGGATGGTAGAGGACAGGAAGGCCTGGAGGAACGTTGTCCAAGGGGTCGCGATGGGTCGAACACAACTTCACGACTAACAACAACAACAACAAACCAGGGTGATATGGTGGTTGTTAGTGGTGGGGGGAAAACCCCAAATTTAAACAGTTTCAAATTAAAAATGCCTCATTCTGAATATGATACAGTTGTTTTAAGTGTGAAAGAAACATCTTAACATTTTGGGGAGTGTTTTGAGCTCAATTTAGTTCTATTTCAGAGGAGAGGCATACCGCTTTTAGCTCTAAACACTTACAGAATTGTCAAAAAGTCTCTCTTGCACTTAAAACAATTGTTTAAAAGTTGAAAATGGCCCTATTAATGCAAAATATTTTACACAGTGAAATATCTTGTACGTGCTTAGCATCTATTCCTGCGTAAATAATCATTTGCAAGATGTAACTTGTGGGGTCTTTTCTGTACACGTTCGGGAAATACATATTCCATGCTTAGGGAACATCTTATACAGTATATAACTATTGGGAAAGGTCATCAAGGGAGTTTGGTTAAATCATCATCAGAAAACAAGTAATGTTCTATTTCTCTGTCCTCTGAGTTTTAGTGAAAGCTATGGAGGAGTTAAAACTATCATTTAGGCTCAGCAATTGGCTGAGTTAAACTGATTACCAGAAATCATCATTTGACTGGGTGGAATTCCTCAGATATGAGTTGCTATGTGTTATTCATTGGGTTTCAAACTCTCTACCAGGAACTCATGGAACTTTGCACTTGGACAACTATAAATAGCATTTACTGTCCACCTTCCCATAAGTTCCCAGAACAGAAAGATGCAGAGATTACATTATGTCATCCTCTTTTTGGTGTTTATCATGCTTCTACCAGTCTTCTTGCAAGGGGAGGAGAGGTACCACTAAGATGATTTGTATCAATAGGATAAACCTGGGCACATGGTGCCTTATAGTAACTCACATTTCAGAGAAAATATTACAGAATTTTACCCATTGTGTAAAAAAAATGGGTTAAAAACCTCTAAAGAGAGCCATAATATAGTGTAGCACTTTCTCTCTCTGTTCTGAGAGCTTGAAGGAAGTGGACTATGTATATCTACTACTCTAATAGATAATTGGCTGGGTAAAGATCAATAAACTGAGCCCTGACAGGAGAGAGAGCCTCACCAGTAGGCTGTGAAGCATCAAGATGAACACATGCTTTCTCTGTTTCTCTATAAATAAAATGTCTCTTGTTATGAGCTTGTTTATTTTTCAATTTCAGCAAAGTGGATTCTTCTCCAAGTATATTCTAAGTCTATGAAGTATTATAGATCTAGATGAGCTGATTCCATGGCATTTGGAGGCACTCAGAGTGACAAAAGCAGTGTTGCAGTGTTGTGTTGCAAGCTTTGCCCCTTTGCAGCATGTGCAATATCACAATGCACAAAAAAGATGTGTGTGTGACAGTTTACATCACAACACCGCAATACTGATATTGTCAATCTAATTCTACTGGCCTGCCATCAGTAGACACCATTGGTGATGTCCACCAACAGTGGACATCACCATTAATTTCAAGTGATCAAAGATCTAGAAGAAAATAAAACAGTTGTATGCAGTGCTGGTTGTGATGGTGGAATGAATACCTTTTTTATTTGCATCTTATGATGCATAAAAGAAAAGATTTTGAAAAGGTTTGTTTCAGAGATTACATCCAAATGGTCTAGGCATCATTTTCTCTCCCAAAGCAAAGTTTATTTTATTTGGGGGGAGGGAATCAGAGGTCATAATTCAAATGTTCTACATGTTGCAACACCTGAAATCAGCTTTTGGTTTTGTAAACACAATGTCTCTAATTGTTTTTCAACTTCTAAAAGCTTTTCTGTCAATCATAGGCTTTATACTTGCATTGTTAAAAAAATGGAACAATTCAATCCATGTTTGCTAGCAATAGACTTCTGTATCTCTCTTCTCCCTTTTCATATCTAGCAAAGAAACAACCAAACTATGGTGGCATCTACTGCATCTGTTTTTTGAGTGAGAAAAAAAACCTTGACATTGTTTTTGCATAAATTTAGAAATCTATTTGGGGATGGCTGAATCACACCACAAGCTCTCCAAATGAAGTGTTCACTCTTCTGCTTACAAGGCATGTCAAACATTTACTTAAATGAAAGAGAGCAACTTAAGGATACCTTTAGGGTAAAGATTAAACATGCTTCCTGTACCTGGTAATTCTATTGACCCTACTAATTATAAGTCAAGCCGGCTCCTATCTATCTCATCTTACCACTAGAGAAAGATTAATATCATAAACCCCTGAATTGTCATAAACATATACTCATTCATGCAGACACAGGTGATAAACTTATTCTTCTCTTGAATCAATTCTAGCATTTGCCTGACTGCCCCCTCTGCTTATTTGAAGAGCCAGAGTACTGAACCCAGCTAATGGTTAATTTCTGACATACACAGGCACTTGTGAGTCATCCAAGCTCTCTGTCTATTTGTTAAACAAGCCTGGGCATGCCTTTTTGTGTAAAAGAAAAAGAATTAAAATATTGTCCTGCACTGGGCCCAAAAGCAAAACCACCCCAAATGCAGTATGATACCAAATGTCATTATTGTTACTATCAAAGTATATAGCATTGTAATAATGCTGCACTCTTTTAACAACATACTTTTCAGCCATTTGTACTCTATGCAAGACACTTTTTATCTAACAAATAGAAAATATTATATAATTATTTTTTAACTTTAATTTAATTTTTGACAGTGCAATGGACGTATGCCAAATTCAACACATGTATTATGACCTTTGTACTCCTCTCAGCTATTTATCTTATGTAAGAAGGAAATGGTAATACCATAGCTATTGTTCAATTTTATCTGGCTACTACTTTTTATGTTCACAGGACTATATCTACTAGATTGGAAAACCCCAGGTAAACCAGATTTTAACCTTTTTATTTTGCTAGCATTGAAAGAGAGACATTGACGTGCATTGTCACTAACCTTTTTAACATTTTTCTAAGCACCGGCAATCTGTCAGGCACTTTTGAAAAGGAGGTTAGTAGCAGTCTTCCCATCCCTTAGCTTGACTGATTTTCTAAAAGTCACTTCCCATTGCAAAAGTCCAAAACAGACCTCATTAACTTCTGAGAATGGCCAGTGTGCCTTGGAGAATTTGAAATCCTGTCTAGATTGCAATCCTTCAATCTATGCCAGAAGCCTTGGAACTGACCAGATCTAGTTAGGGTTCTGCAATAATCGTTGTTGTTAGTCGCGAAGTTGTGTCCAACCCATCACGACTCCATGCACAACGCTCCTTCCTGTCCTCTACCATCCTCTGGAGTCCATTTAAGCTCACAGAGTAGCAATGAAAAAAGTCTGCAAAGACTTAGGGCTGAAAAAAAAGTTTATTTGGAGGGAGTAGCAATAAAAAAAGCCTACAAAGATTGCTTCACTCTTCACTTGCCTCGTTAGGACTGGGGGAAAAAAGCTTTGAAAAAGCTACATTCAGAGTATAAGACACACCCAAATTATCAGCCTCTTTTAGGGGAGGAAAAAGTGAATCTTATACACCAAAAAATACGGGTTTTTTCAGTTCTTTGGTCTGATTTTATTGGGCAAATTCTTTAATCAATTTTATACAAGAAGCAACCCATGATATCTCTTGCACCTTATTTATTGTACTCCTTCCAAAAACTTTTCTTTCCCTCTCAAACTGGCAGCAATTGCAAATATATACAAAATGACTCAAGTTCATAATGCAACATGGATTGTTCTTATGTAAAAGCAAAACATGATTAGTTAACATTAGCCTTGTTCATTTTGAGATCCAAACAGACAGGTCCTAAGCCTCTCATGAATTCTTCCTCTTTCGTGCAGATAATAATTCTTCAAGGAAATTTAAAAAAAAAATATTCTCAAGTGGTGAAATGTTTTTTTCTGCAGTGAGAAAGAAGAAATGGGAGGAAACAGAGGTTCACTGTAAAGAAGATTCTGTTATCCTTAATATCTGTGCTTAGTATTAATTCTCTTTCAGATTAAAAATAAGATTAAGACATATCCTGGAGATTGAGAAATTTCCTGAGGATGGGACAAGTTCCAGCAGGCATTCTAAAGCTTAGAAGATAAACCTCTGGTCCTAGTAACTGACTCAGATTGGATCCTGCAACATTATCCTTGGACATGTATATCTGCCTTCATTTGTAATTAATTGAACAGTACATTAATTGGAATTGGAATTCTTGAAGTTTACTTTATTGTATTAAACCTATATTGGTTGTGAGATGAAATGTGGGATGGGAGAGTTGCCAAGAAAGAACCTTTTAACAATATTTCATTATTTTTCTCAAATCAGTTTTTGCATTACAGTTAAACAGATTACAAATAATCAGCGGTGTAATTGTCTTATTGGTTATGTAGTAAATGAGAGAAAAAAACTTTGCCATAGCAAAATTGTTGTTTTATTACACTCCAAAGAACAAGCTTGGTGCTAAAACAAGTAGATAACGTTCTTATTAAAAATTTAAAAATTATTTCCTGGTTTCCATATTACGATAATGTATGGATTTGGTGTTAGATGCTTATTATCTGGCAGCATTGTTTGTTTGCTTTAAAAAAAAATTGCTTGGAACTCAGTACTATATATAGCATTACTTTAACCAGGCATTTTACATTTTCAAACTTACTATCTCTGTTTAGAAGATTAGAGTTTCTAAATGCTTCTATTTTTCTTACCCTTTTTCAGTATGGTTCAGTAATCCTATTCATGCAGCTGCCCCATGAATTAAAGAGCTTATCAACGTTATGACGTAAATGGGGAACATAGTTTGCTTCTGTTCATATTTGGTTTGTTGTTAAACATTCAAAACTCAATAGGGTATGAGGTAGGATATGTCACAACAAGATGCAACATGTGGCTGATAATTGGATGTGTTTATTGGTATAATACTTGCAAGCATTTTAATTAGACACTTGTTTCTCTTATACAATATTCCTTTTGAGAATACAGTATCCCCATTGGACTATAGCACTCAAAGTTTTATCAATCTGAATAAGACTCAAATACATATCAACATGAATAAAATTGGCTACATATCAATATTTATATTAAATATGTTACATATTAAATGGCAAAATAGAATACTGCTTTGATTTTGTGAAAGAGTTTAGGTTTTATGCATATCTGATGGTTCTTGTAATTCCATCTTTAGTTGCTTAACGGTAAACACCTCTCCAATACATACGTAAATTAACTTCTATCCCACAAATATATATTATATATATATATATATAAATAATTTTTGCAGTGTGTTCATCTGGCAATGCAAATTCCAGTAACATTATCAATCTTGGGCAATGGTATGCTATAGAAGGTCTCTTATTTCCTCCTGCAGAGTTGTTCTTAAACATCCAGCCAAGGTTTCACTGAGTCATGTTTTATATTGCTTTTGACCTTTTCAAAATGGCTGCTCCAACATCTTTGTGGAATCGAAATGACCTTCTCCAGATAATTCCTAGATTGATCCTGGCCTAGGTTTTTTTTATCTGTTCAGATTGCTGTGTCATTCCCATAGACTTGGTACTTTATTAAATGCATCCTTCTAGGAAAAACCTTTTTGCTGATAATTTCTGGGCAAATTCACAGGATATAAGCCTTTGGGACACTAATGAATGATTGCATAGTTTATTTAGCTCTTGAGTTCTTTTGACAGAAGCATTTAAGAAGCCACCTTCTTATTGGAGATTAAATGGTCATAGCATTCCCATAGTCCTGTCTTTATCCTTCAGCAAGAATAAAGAATTTATCAATTGTGCTGAATGTGTTCCCCTACAATATAAACAACAACATATATAAGCACTCTTCTTTTTTCTTTATTGAACTGTGAATCTCACTGAAAAGAAACAAATGTTACTTTCTATTCAGGCCAAGCTGAAGGATAATTAAAACTGAAGGATTCTAGTGCAGGAAACAGTGCCATTTTCTTTTGTCTTAGCGGTCTGACTTAAACTATGACTTTGGGCACACTGCTAGAGAAGCTCGGAAAAACAATGTTCAGGAAGCTTGAATAAATACACTACTGAAAGACTGGATTTATTTTCCAAGAGACTTGCACAGGCTTGCAATGCTAACCACATCTTGCTTTTACACACACCAGATCTCTATAGGAGTAAATATGGAAACAGAGCCATCCCAATGTGAAAACTTGCAAGCAAATTATATCCAAACTCTGAAAATCAATAGACAGTTATGGCCAATTGGTATTATAAGAATCTGTATCTAAGCAGCAATGTAGCGAGAAAGAGCTCTTTGATTTATCTGCAATTATCTTTTGTAAACTACAGCATTCTCACAAAATATTAGTTGATATTCGGGTTGCTGTGAATACCTAAAGTATGTTAATCTTTCCTAATCATGTATCTTCTGGATATGTTGAAATATAATCCCATAATCCAGTCAATGTGATTTTTGGAAAATTATGGCAGTTGTACTCCACACATCTGGGGAATACTACTACATTGGAGAAAATATAAGTAGGCTTTCTTAATAAAAAGCATCAACTGGTGAAACCTCACATGAAATGAGTTTAAACCTTGACAGTTTGGGCAAGTAAAACTTGGCAAAGTACTCTCATATTCCTCTAATCAAAAAAGAAAAGTATTATTAGCCACAGGTCTATTGCTAACATCAACCATTACAAAAAGATATACATAACACTTCTGTTGAAAATAATTTGAAATTACTTAAATCAGTTGGATACAATCCAAAAATTGGTAAAAAAAAAAACCTTAACTTCCCTTCATTTAAAATTATTTTAATACTTTTCAAGAATATTCTGATCCTCATGAATGATGTCGGATCAACATTGATGATATAAAAATGCTGGGAAAAGGGACAACTGAATATAATTTTGAAGCAATTAACATATCATTAGTAAAGAACAGAAAAGAGAACCAATAAAAAAAACTGCAGAAACATCCCAACTCTTTCCTACATACAGGTGTGCTTACTTAATGTTCCTTTTTGACACAGTCATATTTTCTCCCTCAACTGTTAATCATTTTTAAAGATCAGTTCCATCTTGAGATGAAATAATAATGGTCCATGGGCTGAATATACAGCAGATATTTGGGAAGGTTGCCTGCATCTATCAATCAGCGTGGAAGTGACAATACAATAAAGGTACCTCTTTAAAGTTATGCACAATATATTGGACTGCAAAATACAATACTTGGAAGTTATAACAAGAACGGAAGAGGGAACCTGCTTAAGGCTGCAACAACCATCTTACACATTAACCTAAGCTCAAGTGCTGTTGAACCAGCTGAACTCACTTCAGAGCAGGAATGAAAAACATTTTGCTATCCGAAGGCAACTTTTTGCATACTCAGAAGGGATGATTGAAATAAGCTGACTTTTGAGGGCCCATTCTGTACTGTGGTTCTTAGAACTGAAAGCTTTGCAGAGTTCGGCATCAGATTCTATTTCATCATCATCAACACAATAAAACGTGTACCGGTTGCCATAAAACTCACAGGATCCAAAACCACCCAGATGAGGGCTGTCATTGGATTGTGCTGACCACACATGAGTCAATGTCTTTCTAGAGGTGAAGGCAACTGCCCCCCACCCACCTCCCACCCCCCCCCCAGGGACCAGGCTGCTTCCAGAGTATGTTTCAACATTCAAAACTCCCAATGCTTTTCATTTTAAGCAGAAAAATTCACCAGTTAGTATATAAACACCTAAGAGTTGTTTCCCCAAATATTTCCATTTATCCTTTTGCTTTAGTAGTAAAGGAAAGGGCAATCGAACCAATCCTCTGCTCCAAGTTTAATAAAAAAAACCACCGATATCAGTTTCAAAGACTTCAGCAAAGTGGGCACGAACCTTCATGTCACCATGAGGAAACATTTCTGCTTAAACTAACTCCCTTACAAACAGCACTTTCCTTCAGGGACAGAGAAGCCTAGGCAGGATGGAACATCTGCGTGTTGGGGGATAAGGCGATTCCCGGGTAAGGATCCCAGAGGGGAGCTACCTTCGCTGAGCCCTGAGGCTCCGTAGGTGCCCTTGGGCCACGCCAGAGCCTGCAAGGATGCTGCGGAGATAAAATCGTGGCAGGCGGGAGCGATGGAGAAGAGGGCTCTCCCCAGCCTCTACTTGACTGATTTTACCTTCAACTATTATTTGAGAGGCTTTAACGATCCCTTAGAACCAAAAATATCCCGTCTGATGGAGGGTAATTAATTTACTTGCAGAAATGAGTAGCTAATACATTTTTTCCCTCTTTTTGAAAAAAGAAGGAAGAAGGCAAGGTAGCTGGAACTTGTAAAGCCCCCTCGAGGAATTGTCAGACTCCCCTCCACCCACCCACCCCAGCGAAGTCACACCTTCAGCCCCGGCAGAATTTACCTCAAAGCACCCGAGACTGGAGCTCTTGGAGCGCGATTTCTTGCGGAGGTAGACCGAGAAAAACCTGCGCACCGTGAACTTCTTCATGTTCGTTTCCATCGCTAGGACAAGCCGTTCGCCCCAAACGTTAAAGCCATCCGAGGAAGAAAAGGAAGAGGGCGCGTCTTCTCCTTGAGTTGGCTACGGTCCTTTGGCGAATTCATCCGGTCCCGGGGCGAGCAGAGCCCCGCCGAGACAAGGGGAGGAGTGGGGGGAGTGGGGGCGATCAACTTACTGGCCGGAGCGGCTCTTTCCCCCGCCCGTGTTTACATTTCATCGCTGCATGCAAGCCCAACTCTCTTCCTCTCCGCCTTCTTCTCCACCCCACCCCTCCGCTCGCCTTGGTCCTCTCAAACGTCCAATCGGAACCGGCTTTTTCTGCCTGCAGAAGCCGCTGGTTGTCCAGAGGGATTTCCTCCGAGCGCTTTTAGCCCCGCAGAGGCGGCGAGGGAAAGGTTTAGAGGAGCCGCTTCAGGACATCTCCGGGAGGACACAGGACCGGGCTTGTCTTCGGCGTTCCTCGCTAAGCAGCCGGTCAGTTTCCTGGCTCCTTGGATCGCGCGATAGAAGGGAGCGCCCCGTTGCCGCTCTCCGGCTCGCTCCCAACGTGGGTTGGGAACTGCAGCGCGGAGAGAGCTATAATTATCTTGGCCTGGGAAAGAGATGAGCTCTCACAAAGGAGATTCTCCTGGGAGATCCTCCAGGCAGGAAGGCAGGCAGGCCGCTACCACCCGACGCTGCTTCCGAAGTCCTGTTTCATACTGCCGCTGCTTCGTCGGACGTCTCACTTTTTCTGACTTTCAATGCGGATCGGAGCCTTCAGACCTTTTCAGTCAAATGCGCCGAATTACCAATTTAGGTATAAGAACCCCATGTTTCCCCTGACGCCTTTCTGCTGAGTTGGACTACAGTTCCTACAATCTCTGGTTTAACACAGCCGTTGTCCAAGCTGGCTGAAAGTTGCCCCAAAGTGTAGTACAATAATGCAACACCAGGTTGGGGAAGGCAAAGCCAGGGCCAGACTTCCTATGGTTAAAAACAAACAAACCCACATGCACCTTTTTTTTTTTTTGCAAGTGCATAACTTGGTATTAGAATTTCAGGGTCAAGAACGAGGCAACATTTATTTGTGTGTCTTTGGGTCAATGTTAACAGAAATTAACCAGTTTTAACTATTGGTGCATAGTTGCACAAAACCCTTGCAGTCTTGGAAAGATTTCAGAAGTGATCTGCCCTTCCTAGGGTTGAGAGGAGACATGGCTCATGGTCACCCAGCTGGCCTCATGCCTAAATCAGGACTTGAACTCATAGTCTTCTGGTTTTCAGCCTGGTGCCTTAACCATTACAGATCGTTCTTGACTTACAATGACAATTAGGACCAGAAATTCCACTGCTAAGCAAGGCAGTCATTATGTGAGTTGCATTTGATTATATAATCTTTTTTTGTTTGTTAAGGGAATGGCTGCTGTTGTTAGGTGGATCACATGGTCCTTAAGCAAATCTGGCTTCCCCCATTCATCTTGCTTGCAGGAAACCAGCTGGAATAGTTGCAAATGGTAATCACATGAGCCCGCACAATGCAACAGTGATTAAAAACATGCTGGTTGCCAGATTTTTACCACATGGCCATGGGGATGCTGTGATCATTGTAAGTACAAGGAACCGTCATAATTCACTGTTTTCAATGCCATTGTAACTTCCAATGGTCATTAAACAATTGGTTGAAAGTCAAGGACTACCATTAAATCATATATGTATGCCCCTATGATTTTAAAAATGTAAAGAAGTGCCTACTTGTAATCCTACGACGTTGTAATGTGGAATAAAAATGTTTGCTAACAAAGATCTCTTTTAGAAGGCCAATAACTAAGAATGTGAGCGAACATCTACATAAACAGAACTGAGAAGCATATGTGATATTAATCATTTATATATGTTTTCATCTAAACTTTTCATCTGAGAGTGAGGGTCTAATAGGCTAATGGAATCTTCCTGTGGCTACTTTTGACTGACATTCATAAGCATTTTGGTCTGCTGGAGACCAGTAAACTAATGGGCCTGGGCTCCTGGTTGCCAAAATAACTTAACTACTTCTTAGGTACTTATTTCCTTCAAATGAACAAGTTCCAGTCAAAGTTGAAGAAGCTTCTTGGATTAGAAGCGAAACATCTTCAAACAAAAACAAAGTCCTGTTGCCTCTTGAAAAAGCACCTTTGAGTCCTTTGGAAACATTTCTCTTTACTTTATCTGCAGAAGAAATCATCTTTGTTGTGCTGTAGTAATTTCAAAGGAATTAATAAAGACCCCAGTTCTTTTTTTCTCAAGTAATGGTTTAATTAAACCTATTATTTTAACATTTCTCGTCAATGCTTACATTTTCTTTTAAACATTCAACATTCCTGAGAGTATGACAGAGCCTTTCCTTCCTCCCACCCTGAAACTGAATTTCTCAGATGGCTTTTTATTGCTCAGTTGGGATGGGCCATCATGAGAAAAGCAGAGGCTTTTCCAGAAAAGCACAAAATCCCAGAGGTTTATAGTCTTGTAAAAATCCACCATTATAGAATATAACATAGTATATATCCATTATAATTTTTATCTACTGTATTCAGAAGTTTCAGTACTTTCGGCTTAGCCAGCAGTGTTTTAGGTTTACCCAGTTAGCTTTTCTCTCTCTTGAAAACGTGTCTATGATACTTGGAGAATAACTTGCTAGCAGAGGTCTCCTTGACCTTTCTCTGCCTGGCTAGTTAAAATATGTCAGGAGATGCTGGCCTCAGCTCTTAAGACAGGGATTAACATCTCTTTGTGAAACAGAAATAATAATTAAAAAAAAACAACCACTGCCTTGCACCTGCAGTTCAAAAGCATCCATTATTTTTCCTTATCACTACTACCGTTATTGCTAGCATCATCAGAAGTGTTCTATTATTTATATCTGCTGCAAGGGTGAAATTCAAAATTTTTCCCTAACAGTTCTGTGGAGGTAGCTTGGTGGGCGTGACAGGGGAAGGATATTGCAAATTCTCCATTCCCACCCCACTCTGGGGCCAGCCAGAGGTGGTATTTTCCGTTTCTCCAAACTACTCAAAATTTCTGCTACTAGTTCTTCAGAACCAGCCAGAACCTGCTGAATTTCACCCCTGATTTGCTGGATTTTGTGCATGGAAACAAACATGTCAGAAAAGGAGAAATGGAAATAATTGTCTGTGTTGCAGATTAGACTTTGTACTTCACTTCTTGATTTCAAGGGGATACTACCCCAAAAGGAGTGGCAAAAGGAAACCAGCCCATCAACAAACCATAATCTGCCTCTGCACAGAGCTATTAATTATGGCCTCCAGGGAAATTAACTCTTTCCCCAATGTTGCTTTCCTGATTTAAATTGAATGCAGACTTACCCCAGCCTAAATTGTTTGTGTGTGTCAGCATGTGGGGCACTATGCCAGCAAGAACCATTCTTCTACAATACTTCTAGTCTATTTTAATAGGCTTTCTAGCCCAGGGGTCCACAATAATAAGCAAAGAGGGAAAGTCTATATGAGGTAAGATGGGAAAGTAAGAAATCTAGGTTGTTTTGTTTGCTTTTTCAACAGAGAACACAGGGTGTCTGCCATTAGCTTTTCGGATGAGCCATGCCTTGTTGACTTGACTTTCATTCTTCCAGTTTCCCATCTAATGTCTTGTTTCCTCTTTAGGGCTAAGGCATTCTCTTATAGTTTTATTTATTCATTTGTTTGTTTTGTCAAGCCTATATAAGATAATAGATATAAGTATAAACACGATTATGAATACAGGAAGTGGATACGGATAAATGGGGACATTAGGACAGGGACGGTAGGCACGTTGGTGTGCTTATGCACGCCCCTTAAATCATTTCTTTCTAATGGCAT
>JANHFT010003714.1:663431-675677 GCA_032467955.1 Pseudoxenodon macrops | reverse complement strand
AGGAGGGGGAGGAGGAGGAGGAGGAGGAGGAGACAAAATAATAGTAGGATAGTTATTGTCTACCTAGTAATAGTAGTCATTGTCTCTTGGCTAAATCATTACTACTAATACCCTAGATTGTCCCTTTATTTTATTAGTTGAACAGGTAAAAACTACCCATATATGTTTGTTAATGTTTGAGCCCTTTCTGCTCAAACATTATTCTTGTAAACTCAATCCACAAATGGCCATGTCTTTAAATGCATTTTTGCTCCTACTATAAGTATTTCTGTATAGTACACATCTTTAACAGTAGTCAGACTTTTCCATTTTTTTATTTTCTGTCTTCAATATAAAATATTTTAGTTCATGAGTAAATGACCAAGTAAAATTTTCTTCTAACCCATTGGTATGATTAACGTATTTTAAATCAAGATTAGAATTACTGGATACCTGTATGGCAATGTGAGAAATTTTAGTAGGATAAGAACAGAGGAATTATTTATTCTGTATGTAGAGAATCTCTAGTGTGATTCATTATTATTCCTGCAACAATCTTATTTCACACACACACATCAAACAATTTTGATTGGAAAAACATTTCTGGTAAAAGCCAAGTCCAATATACCTTATTGCAATCATTTAATAATATTTAATGAAGTAAAATACAATATAGCATTTACAACATTTGGTAGCTCTCAATTTACAACTATTTGTTTAATGATCAAAGTTACAATGTCACTAAAAATAATGACTTACAACTGGTCCTCACATGTACAACCATTGCATCACCCCCACACTCATGTGATCAAAAGTCTAGCACTTGGCAACCAGAATGTATTCACAATGGTTGCAGTATCCTGAGGTCATGTGATCACCATTTGTGACGTTTGTAACTACTTCCAACAAGGAAATTCAATGGGGAAAGTCAGTTTCGCTTAACAATAATATAATTCACAAATCAGGCATGACTTGCTTAACAACCACCTGGCTGAAAATTCTGGTCACAGTTGAAGACTACCTGTATGCAGAGATAGGTAACAGAAAAGCAAAGTTCCAATTACATTAGACTGCATATATCTCCTGCGTAAGTTCAGTTATAGTTTTGTTAATAGTGTTAATAGTTTATAGAATACTTTGAACTGAATAGTAATTGGATGCTAAGTGTGAATTTGTCTACAATGAATATTGCTCCAAAATTCTTTACTGACAGAAGGTGATGCACATAGAATTCATCAGACTGTCTGAGGAACAATCAGAGAAGAAATGATGTGAGAATGTTATTGGAGTTTCTATAGAAGTGATACCATAACAAAATATAAACCAATGATCCTTCTAAAACAGGGGTGTCAAATTCATGGCTCACGGCCCAGATCCATTGCCACACTCACCCCTGGTTTAGCGAAGGGGGAAAGTCATGATACATTGTGTGACAACAACATGACATCGCAAATTTGACACCTGTGCTCTAGGACATCCACTCTACAAGGTTTCTTCTACAACCAATTCTTTCTGAATCTGAATCTCTCCCTGTATTACAAGTAGTCCTCAACGTACAACCACAATTGAACCCAAAATTTCCATTGCTAAGCAAGACAGTTGTTAAGTGCGTCTTGCCCCATATTGTGACCTTTCTTGCCACAATTATTAAGTGAATCACTGTTGTTGTTAAGTTAGCAACATGGTTGTTAAGTGAATCTGGCTTCCCCATAAGCTTTGCCTGTCAGAAGCTTGCAAAAAGTGTTCACACGGGACACTGCTATTGTCATAAATACAGACCAGTTGCCAAGAGTCTGAATTTTGATTACATGATCATGGGGATACTGCAATGGTATGTGAGACAGTCATAAGTCACTCTTTTCAGTGCCATTGTAACTTTGAATGGCCACTAAACAAATGGCTGTAAGTTTAGGACTACCTGAAAATTTCAAACTATATTAGCATAAGAGCTCTGCAGGATTTGCGAACCATAAATTGATCTGATAAAAACAATTTATGTAACATAAGCAGCAGGCATGTGTATAAAGAAAAAATAGTATATCATTATGATACTCCGTTAAGTACACCTTTCTACACGAGAAGAGGTTGCTATGGAACACTAAACACTACTAATAATCTTACTGGTTTTTCCTAATCTAAATTATGCTGAGCCCTTTTTTTTATTTACACCCACCTTTGCTTCATTGCTCCAAAATAGTTGCTCATCAGTGAACATCACTAACAAAAACAACATTCTGAAACTGCAAAAACAACTTATAATTTGAGGACAAAGAACTAAATCTCTCTTTTTCTCTCAGAAAACAGATACGGTGCTAGAATTTCATAAATGGCAGTAAACAAGGTATGATATATTATTTATTAAAATATCCATGGCAATTAGAAACATTATAGGTACTGGTAGTTGCACGTACGTGACTCTGTGCATACATGATTGGCCTCATATATATGGCTAAACTCTCCACCCACTCTTCCTTCTGATTTTCCTCTTTTAACATGTTGACCTAGTTGCTCCTGTTCCCTGACATTCAATTATCTTTAAACATCAGAGTTCTTGTTTACATGAAAGGTAATGCATGCACAAACATACACGTGAAGACTTTATAAGCTGAACAGATAAACAAGTGTAGGAAGTTGATGTCATTGGAATAATGTCAGTGGGTGCAGGGCTTACTGGAATGCTTACATGTGATCCCTCCCAATTTTAGTAGCGCTTGAGTCGATCTATTTCTCAGATTAATTTCTATGACTAGCTTTTGTGAAGATAAACTGAATGTAGGGATAAAAATTAATGTGCCATCTTTTTCTTCACAGAAAAGGAATGAGACATAAAATTAAAAGCAGTTGTGGAAGAAAGCAGAGAAAATCAGTCTCCATGGATGCAAGCTGTTATTTTATGATGCCATCAAGGCTCTCCTATTTACTTAACAAAAATGTCCCTAACCGGTCCTAAATGTTTCTGTCTTTCCCTTTATTCCCATACCCTTGTTTCTTGACTGTTAAGTTTCATATTATTTTAAGAAGTTTATTAAGGAGAAAACCCTAACGCTAAGAAGTTTATCCTTAAAACACAATAATATGCTGCACACATTAGCTTGTTTGTATTGAATCTAATGACCTTTCCTCACTGCTGTTTTAAAATATGCTTCTGTAAGTCATAGAAAAAGAGCATTACATTTGCTATTCTCATTGCCAATCCCTATCCTGCCCCTAAAGCACCTGTTCTGGATTGCCAATTGATGGTGTAGTACGCGGGGTTAAATATAACTAAGCCATTGGTTAAATCTCCCTTTCTCCACTTTGAAAAACTCCTCTTAACAAAACACTTGTGGATGGTTTGGACTGATGGCTGCATTCACAAGTTTACCCTTCCATCAAAACCTGGTACAGAAATCACTTATCTCTAGAAATGGTGGAAGCTATCTGTTAAAGTTTCCCTTGAAGCTAGCAATTGATTTCCAGGTTAGTAGGGAGAAGAAATGAGCTTATCTTTATCTCTCAGCAGTTTTGTCAGCAAGTTCAGAAAATAGCTGATGGTGCTGAAGGATACACAAGGAAAGAATGGCTGAGAAGTCCTGCTTTTCTAAAAAGTAGCCCCAGCACCGTTCAGATGCTTTTCAGGCTAATTTTAAAAAGCAAATCTAACCCCTTTCTGAAGAAGCATTAAACTAATTGCTCAGCTGTGTTTAAATATTGATATGCTACTTTTCCAGAAGAGGAGTAAATTTGGTATTTAAATAAGTAGGAGGGACTGTTTTTGTTGCAATGAAAGAACTTCCTTTGCCATTAGTCCCAGTCAGACTACCAGTCAGATGTTAGGTCCAGCTGTGATATTTTTAAGGTCAGCGTCAGCACCCTTTCAAAAGAGTAGTAACACTCTATTCAAAAGGATCTTAAACTACAGCTGACGGACATGTGGGAGCGACTGGTGGCAAAGAATCCTTTTTCTAGGTCATTTTATAGCCCTACTGTCTTTGGTTAGTTGTTACTTGGGCTGATTCCAGGTCTCCCAGCTAGGAATTGGGTCACAGACCCAGTGTGAGAGAGTCAGGCTGTTCTACTGCCCTGAAAGGAACAGATTTTTGAAACATTGCCCAGGAACTGGAAATGAGCAGGCAGGGCCCACACTTGCCGGGAGTGGCCAGTTAATCCCAATAATTTGACTACTAAACTAATATCAAGTTAATCCCAATAATTTGACTACTAAACTAATTGAATAACCAGTGAAGCGTATCATGTTGCACCTCCAGCAAAACTGCCATACCTTGTCTCCTATTTAAGAAGGAGAAAAACATTACTTTAACTCCAGCAGTTAAGAACAACTTTCAGCTGCCATAGGGATAAAATAAAGAAAGTATCGTGAGAACATGGCAGAAAGAAAGAACTTGATGGATGTGTTTTAAGCCAATGAAATCTGGGAAATGCCCTAGAGATCAATTGACACAATAATATTTGAGGGTCACCGTGGGATAACGGTTAAAGTATCAGGGTTGAAGCTAGGAGAACATGAGTTCTAATCCTGATTAGGATTAGCCATCTGGGTAACTTTGGGACAGTCATGCTTATTCTGTCCTAGGAAGAAGACAAGGGCAAACCACTTCTGAAAACCTCACTAAGAAAACTGTAAGGACTAATCCAGGCTGTCGCCAGGAGGCAACACTGTGTGGCAAGACACAGCCCCTACTTCCATATTCACAAAGCAGGTGAGATTCTTAAGACAATATTTAATCTAGCTTGTCCTCTGTAATTATAGGAACTGGGCAGAATTAATTGAAAGTTTGTGCTCATTTCCTTACTTCAACTAACAGCAAAAATAACATGTTGCAGTAATGCTCACTTAACTGCATATTATCCTTGCTATTTTCAGGTTTCTACTTTACATTCCACCACCACCCCCTCTCTTTTAGCCACTCTATGGATTGGGACAAATTTCACATCTTTTCTCTGATTTTTTAAAATAAATATGCAATACATGAAATCAATAATTGGTTTAACTTTCCTAACTAAAAGGGGAGAAAGTACTTAAGCCATAAACGTTGTTTGCAATGCACTGCAATCTGCATATTTTGAACAATAGCATATTTATGCCATTCAAAACAACTGCAAAATAAAAGCACAAAAATACCATTTTTTGATGTAGAAATAATTGAATGCATCAAACCAAAGCAATTGTCCCAACTTGTATTGTCCCAAATCAAGCAAGCATATACACACAAAACCAGAATGAAACATACCTTCTTAAGGAACAATATTTGAAGTTTCCAGTAAGGCCTCTTTATCATTTTTATGCAACACTTAAAAAGATGTCCATGGGCAAGATTTTGAAACCAATCAAACCATCATGCCAGAAACAGCTACCTTTCATTTTTCCTGGTTTTCTTTCTGTGGCTGCTAAACCTTATTCAACATAGCAGACAACAGTCCTCTGAACAGCTGTGGAATTAGAAGCAATGAAGGTAATCCTGGATTCAGTTAAAATGTGTGTTCCACTCCCCTGCTTTGGGTAATAGTCCTGTTTATCAGAGAAAAGGGAAGGTGGCAACCAAGAAGCCTCTTAGCCCCGTCTGCATCAACTGCAAGACATCAACTGCAAAATTATAAAAGGAATCCTAAGAAAAGGAAATGTGAAGGCGGGAGAGAAGAGGTGAGCTGGATGATGCTAAAAAAGCCCATAGAATCTATTTCAGTACACAAAGCTGTAAAATATAACAAGCTACGCTATTGCACAGCACACCTATTAGTGGCGAGAGTTCTAATGAGTCAGCCAAGCACAATCCAAATGCTTTTTTTCAATGTGTCCTTTGAATGAATGTGTAAGAGTTAGGCAAAATAAACCATGAATGCAACAAAATGTGGAACTAACAGGAGAAGTGTATAACTGCAAGCACCAACTTGAGAAATCTATTCATCACAGAAAAGCCGTAATGGTAGAAGAAAGAAAAATAAAACTGGGTCACAAAACCAATGACTGAAACTATATTTTCTTTCATTATTTACAGTGTCTGTATTTCATTGCAAATATCCTGCACAAAGAATTAGGGTAAAAGAAGAGAACACTTAGCATTGTATCAAACCGCATTTATGAGCGATGAAAAAAATACTGACTTCATGTAGTTTCACTGCAAAGGGATTCTTTTTGACTTGCTTGTAGCACTGTCAGTGTGTCATCACAATAACCCATTCAGTTTATTAGTAATATTTTACTTGTGAAGAATGTAAGACACTGTCATGCTTAATAAAAGACTTGTTTCCTTGAGAAGAAATTTACCACTGGGAATATGGCAGGAAATATATTTAAACCCATGTTTTGGGTTCCCTAGGTGATTCCAAGAAATCCTTGGATCTTTGAGTTTTCCCTCAAATGCTGATGCCATTGGAAGTAGGTTCAGTGTCAGTATAGGCAATCCTCGACTTAGGACCATTTAACAATTGTTTGAGGTTACAACGATGCTGAGAGAAAAACGTGATTTAAGACTAGTCCTCACTCTTAGGACTGTTGCAGTAGCACCAAGTTCTTGTGGCTCTTGGCATTGGTATGTATTTATGACAGTTGCACCCTACAGTTGCACCCTACCTGTGCAAATGCTGGTGGCTAGCAGAGCTGGCAGCAGAGTCAGACAGTGAAGAGGTTGCGGAGGAACATGGTCCAGTCCTGGGGGCTGGGGAAAGTTTGGACGAGGGCTCTGCATCGGAGGCAGAGAGGGAGCTAGACAGCAGTGAGGCAGAAGAACAGTTGGAGCCTGTTCCCAGTGTGCGCATGCACAGAGCTGCCAGAAGACAAGAACAACTAAGAAAGCAGGGTCGACTTGGGAGTAAAGCCACATCTTGGAGGTGATTGACCCCTCCCATAGGAAACAAAAGAGGAGTGAATGTGGAGTGGGCTTTTGCAGGAAGCAATTCGGTCTGTCAGTCGTTTCAAGAGTGGAAAGTTCTGTTTGTGACTCTAAGAGACTCGGTGCCAAGTTTTGCCTTGCCCTGCATTTGGAAAGTAGTTATCTGGCAGCTTTCCAAGAGAGATAAGGTTTGTGTTGATAAATATTCCTTTGAAAGACTGTTTGCCAAGCCTTGCTGACTGTGAATGAAAGGAACTCACAGTTGTGTAAATAAAAGGGGTTTTGCCGGGACAAAGACTCTGCTTCATGCTTGTTAAGGAAGCCTAGGTTAGAACATCTTGAGTTCTTCAGTTTTCATTACTTTTTCCATTGATGGTGAGGGTGGCACATTTGTCCAGTCCAAATTCCATTGCAGTATCTTAGCTGTGTAGGTGGACAGGGTTGAACACGACTCTATTTCGGACGGTGTTTTTCCATACAGCTTCAGATCATCCATGTAAAGGAGGTGGGATAGCTGGGTAGATGTTTTTAATGTCTGATAGCCAAGATCTGACTTGTTCAGTATTGTTGACAGAAGGTGCAATGACAGACAGCTGGTCTTTTGTTCCTCTGCTGTTTGGGCAGGTTCCTTTCTGTTGAAGTGAAAAAGAGCCCGTTTTCAACTAGATACTGTTGCATTGCCTCAGCTAATTTAAATTATTGATAAGCAATTTGGGTTCTGTCCCTTCTGTTTGATCTTTTATTATCAGGTAGGTTTTGCCAGATGTTAGTCTTTCTTCAATTTTGCCTCCTCGCAGTGAATTGTTAACTACTTAGCAACAAATAGGGCTCGAATGTTTCAACCGAAAACCATAGAGTTTTATCTTCACCTGGTGATGACTAATACTTGGTCTTCCTTGCTGTTTTCTCCAACCTTTCTGCTGTTGTACAAATTTCTTTCATTTCAGCTTCTTTTTATTCTCATCCACCTCCCTTATTCAAGCTGTATGACATATGCTAAATAAATAAATAAATCCAAGCTGCATTCCTGCTGTATTTTTTTTGGGGGGGGGGTTGTTCAATAGCTGCATCAAGAACTGCATTGTTTCTTCTTTGTCAGGTATTGGCTAATTTACCTCAGCCTCTCCATTGATGTATTTGGTAGGAACATTTTTTATTTGACTGAAATTGGAGATTTCGACTATTGTGTGCAATTTGAGCTTCGTATCTACTGATCTTCTTGCTAATTATTATTTGCTACTTTATTATTTCCAGTGCTTCCTTAACCTTCTTTGATTCTAGGTGTTATTTCTTGGTCAGATATTCTTTGGTCTTCCTATTCTTCAGCTTATTTTCTTTCATCTGTTCTGGTTTGCGTCTGATCTTAGAATGTTGATTTTATTTTCCAAGCTGGTTTTCCACTTCGTGGTGCATTGTTTGACTTTCTTTCATGCGTGTTGATTTTATATCCCAGGTATTTGGTTACAGCTGCAGCTGTACCCTCCATTAGTTGGTTTGTTTCTTGCAGTGAGCTGTTTGCTTATGGTTGGTATTACAGTATTGACATCTTTTGATACTTGTGCTGTTTCTTTGTAATGAGCTTCAATGCAGAAGATCTTATTCTGTTGTTTTTGTGCTGCTCTAAGGTGTTCAGTTATTCTTTGTTTCAATTTTTTTTCCAATTAGGGCTTTGTTCTTCTAAGAAGAAGACAGTGGAGATTTGCATGGTTTGGGGATGAAAATGATTCAATAGTTATTCTGACTTCCTCTCCTGCTGACTCCACCTGGTTTGCCTTTATAGTCTGAGTTACTTCTGAAAAGGCTTTGATTTCTTTGCCCTGAATAGAATTTTGTAGTTCTTCCAATTCTGTTTCTGTGAGTAGTTTATTTCATATTATAAATCAACACTGTGTTCTGTTATTTTTTTTATTCTGGATGTTGTTCTTTCTAGAACTAATGTATTCTTTTTAGATGTCCTCTTCTTATTGGACTTAATTTGTAATAACAGTTTATTATTTATTAGTTTTCAATCTTCGTATATCTGCAACAGGGTAAGCAACTGGGTAGTCCTGTAATCTTTGGCTCTATTTGGTCAACCAACAGTCCTGAGTCCTACAGCCCATTTGTCACCATATGTACACCTGCTGCTCTCCTTGACAACCTAGCTGATTGTTTTATAATCAGCGTGTGGAATGTTGCAGGAGCTGAGTGTATGACCTACTGTTTTTTTCTCTCTTTGCACAATCTGCACTTTGTATTTGATGATATTTTTTTCAATTTTGGCCTTGATTGTATTATTTCAAATAGCTTGCTCCCGAGCAGCCAAAATCAAGCCTTCAGTTTCTTTTTCTAATATTACAGTTGTAAGCCATTGCCATGTTTTATCTTTGTCCACTTTCCCTTTGATATTTTGTAGAAATTGACCATGTAATGCTTTTCCTTGCCAGCATTCTATTCATGTTTTTATTACATTATTTCAATACTCATGTTTTGATTCCTGAACATTCAATAAGTTCCAATTTTTAACTTGCATTAAGGGTTGTTCTTGGCTGTCTTTTATGTAATCAACTAATGCATACTTTTCTTCTCAGTATTTATTGGTGACTGATCCTTATTTCTGGGATACCTTGTATAAGGAGCCAGAATCATTATTAAAAATAAAGAGTTTCAGGATGCCAGCTCCTATTTTATGTTAAGATTAATAACCCAATTTCTATGGTGCCTATGAATCTTTGTGTCCTGCTGTGTTATTAATTCTCTGCCATACTGGACTCAATCTCTCCTCACTGTACCCCATCTGAACTTTCACTGGAAGTTCAAACAAGGGGGGGGGAATTCTCCCTCCAACATGTTTGCTGTGTTTGCAAAGTTCTGTGTGACAATTGCAACAATATTATAACAGGTAGATTTTGTAGTGCTTCCATAGTTAACTCTTAAAGCAAACTCTTGACTAAAAAGGAGGCCCTTTCTGAATGTGTTTTCAATATTCTAGCATGACACATAGAACTATCATCCCATTAGAAGATGGTTACTTCATTGTAGTGCTTCCACATGTCAGCCTTTACAATAATTTGAGAATTAATTATACATACATTCTATGCAGGGGTGGGTTCTAACTTAACTTGCCGCTAGTTCACTGCCTCACGTCACCTCATGGGCAGGCGCATGCGCAGCAGAACCCCCCCCAAAAAAGGCTGAAAACAAGATGGCGACCTATATGCAGTGCCGGAAACTCGGCTTCTGCACATGCACAAAAGAAAAAAAAACGGAAAACATTTAAAAAAACATTAAAAATAAATAAATAAATAAAAGATGGCAGCGTCCACGGAGCAGAACCGGCTCCGTTACGTCACCAGCGGCTTACTACCTACTCTGTAGAACCGGTCCTAACCAGTAGGAACCCACCTCTGATTCAATAGCGATGTTGTAATCAGAAATAATTTCCTAAACATCCAATAAAATTGTAATAGAAGAGAAAATGTTAAAAATCATACAACAATATTGTTTTTCTTCCGTAAATCCTTAGAGACACCTACTATAGGCCAATTTGGATCCTGAAGAACTTTCTTTCCTTCCCACACAGCTCTACACGATGGAGTTCAATCAGCCAGTAAGAATTATTGTAATTTCAGAATAATCCTCTTTTTGTAGAAAGTACAAATGCATCAAAATGAAACTTAGAAGTTCTCTATAAATAGAAAAGATCAGTGGACATATAAGAGCAGGATATAACAACACCCATTTCCCGTCAGGTCACCATTTCATTAAAAACCATTTCATTAAAAGTTTTGCAAGATAATTTCCCACGTTGGTTAGAAATATAGATGAAAGTTTCGGTAAATATTGCTACCCTGCTATCTTTGAGGTGAAGATAATGCAACTGATAAAGGATGCTGCGTGTACATTTGACATTCATTACTTAAGGCGATACTCATTTTTAGGCTGATTGAATGCTCTGAATGTTTCTCCACTTTTATAAATACGTTTACAACTCTGAAATCCGAAAAGTATCACCAAAATAATGATCATCATCATCATCATCATCTTTTAACAATCCCATAATCCCTTGCGGGGCGGAGTCTGGGCAACTGAATGGAGCTAGCAGAGTGTTTAATAGCCGGATGTCCTTCCTGTTGCCAATGTGAGGGGGGAAAATCAGAATATTAGGTAACAATAAAAACAGCATTTGAAGATGCTTTTTCATTCTTTCACAATCTCCATAGACCTGCGAGACATCCAATTAAAGATTATCTTTAATTATCTTTTTTTTTAATTAAATTATCTTTAAATAACAGATCTCAGCTTGCCTTCAGGTCTAGTTAAATAAACTGATGCCACAGACATTACCAGGATTGTGCAATGTTTGGGATTTAAGGGCAAAAAGTTTTGGGTTTGGATCGGATCACCTGAGGTGCAAACCTAGCAGCAACTCCTCGATCCAATTCCAAAGAACTGCACAACACTACTCATTCCTACAGATGTTTATTCAAGGCAATGTAGCGGCTAGTTGATGCCTTTTTGAACATATTTGCATATCACATTTAGCCTAGGCTATGTTACCCATATGGGACAGGCCATAGAGAAGAACTGGCGAATGAAAGGCTGCTCCATTTGGCTTGGGATGGAATTTTGGAGAGAGTTCCAGACATTTTCATAGTGACCACCATGATACAAAAAAAAGATGCTGAGGTCCTAGAAAGAGTGCAGAGAAGAGCAACAACGATGATGAGGGGTCTGGAGGCTAAATCGTATGATGATTGGGTAAGGGAACTAGGCATGTTTAGCCTATGAACAGAAAGCTTAAGGGAGACATGATAGAAGTCCTCCGACACTTGAAGGGATGTCACAGGGAAGAGAACATTGATTTGCTCTCCAGAGCACCTGAGGGCAGGACAAGAAGCAGTGGGGGGGGGACAGACCTGGAAATAAGGAGGAATGTCCTACCAGTGAGAATGATTTGTCAACGGAACAGCTTGCCTCCCAGAGTTGTGGGTGCTCCATCACTGAAGGTTTTCAAGAAGCGACTGGACAACTAGATGGTATAAGGACTCCTGCCTTTGTTAGTGGATTGGACTTAAAAGACCTAAATCTAAAAAATTTCCCTACCGGTTCTGTGGGTGTGGCTTATTTTATGGGCGTGGCTTGGAGGTCAGGTGACCAGGTGGGCGTGACTTTACACTTTACACAGACAGAACACAAAAAACTTTTACACTTTACCAACACACAACACAAAACAACACAACACAACTGACTCACACACCATGCAAAAGCACACAAAATGGCACTAGCAACAGATTTAAAACATTTAACAAATGTAACAGATTTACAGAGTTGGAAAAAGGTACCATTGGAGGTCATCTAGTCCAACCGCCCTGCCTAACCAGATTTAATAGTTTTAACAGGACCGGTTCTATGATGTCACCAGCTGCTTGCAACCTACTCTATAGAACCGGGCCGA
>JANHFT010003714.1:616220-628986 GCA_032467955.1 Pseudoxenodon macrops | reverse complement strand
ACCACAGAGTCAGGTAGTGCATTCCAGGCATTGACCACTCTGTTACTGAAGTCGTGTTTTCTGCAATCAAGTTTGGAGCGGTTTACCTTAAGTTTGTATCTGTTGTGTGCTCGTGTATTGTTTTGGTTGAAGCTGAAGTAATTCATTGACAGGTAGTAATCCAAGTAATCCCATGGCCCAGTCCATGTTTACATTCAGAGCACATCCACTGCTACTGAACCTTATTTTGTCTATTTGCGATACAGCAGTATTTCAATGTTTATTAGTTACTTCTTTTCTGCTATTGTTGTTGATCCTCTTTCTTCCTATGCAGAACCTCACCAAACTGAAGCGTCTAAATCTGGATGGGAACCAGCTCACTTCAATCCCATCCTTGCCAAGTTCATTACATGAACTTAAACTGAATGACAATAATTTATCAGGACTTCAGAGACAGAGCTTGAGAGGTATGAGACCTCTCACAAACTGCCTTTTCCTAGGATGCCAAAAACAGCAAAAAGTCTTGGGTCATGGACAAACTCTGCATGTAATCAGGGGCCTTCATTTCAAAATGCTAGAACTTTTGATAGCCAGAGAGGTTAGTGTACTAATCCACTTCTCTGAGACATTTGTGTAATACTGCCATGTCCTAGACATAATAATGCTTCCTTTTCTCTAGAAGAAAGCACTGCACTAAAAAATAGAGGTTACAATGGTGTTTCATATATTTTGCTAAAAGTATGTCCCTTAAAATTGCTCAGTTCCTTCACCCCCAGGTTATAAAAAGGAGTGCTGGGACACATAGGGTCACACAGAACATGTACTTATGTATTAATCCATGCTTTTTAACCGTGTTGACAAATCCATGATTGATTGAATTAACGCAAGACATTAATTCATAAATCATCATTTACAAACCATAAGTAGTGGATAGATTTGCATATTAGGTAAGCCACATTAAGGAAATTAGATTATGAATTAACTTCATGTGGGGATCCAGCCAGGATCTAGCTTCAAACTCTGGTTGTTGTTGATTTTGAGTTTTTGAAGTATAAAGAAATACAGAATCCATCCTTGCATCCATCTATCCATTTTCTAGATGTATTTGAACTACAACTACCAGAAGTCCTAGTTACATTAGTGATGCGATAGGGAACAAATGACAACATGGGTTATGACAGTATCACTACACAGTTGCTACAAATTGCATCAGGCATTGGGAACAAGTACATAATGGTGACCTTCATAATTTTTGGTAGATGCTGCTATTTGATGATAGGTTGTATAGTTCAATGCATCTGGAGGGTAGGACGTTAGGGAAAAACCACTGTTCTGCAGTTTTACACGTTACGAAACACATGTGCTACCAAGATGTAGACAGTAGAACAATTATATAATAGGACTTGCCATTATTATACATGAACTCATTTTGCTAACAGCATCCATGTGTCTAAATATCTGAAACCGCTGAACAGTCAAATAGAAAAGAATGCCATTGTCTTGGGCAGGCACACAAAAGGTATTTCCTCAATTGAAAATTGAAAGCCAGAATAAGGACATATCTGGTACACATATATTTATTTATGACATTTCTTTGCTTTTAAGTTCCCCATCTACAGTATGGTACAGTATGATAGGCTCAGAGACAGTGAGCCTTCTCTCACAGTGGGTCCTTCTGGCCTTAGTCTAATGCCTTAATCACAACATCACGTTGTCTGTCTTTTTAATACAGCAGACACATTACAATGTACCCTTTCACCCAAGCAGTGTTAAGTAGAGGTTTCCAGTCAATCCAGAATTAAGGCAGCATTTTTTGGGGACTACTTTCTTCTTCTTCTATGACCTCCCATGTGCAGCTTGCTTTCCGAGCAGCTTGTTACCAGTTGATAAATAGTATGTAAACAGGAAGCTGACACACACACACACTGGACCTACTGTAAGCAAATTCTGTTATGTTTGCACTTAACAGAGGCCCCTTGTTTCTATCTTCTCTCTGAGGATAAAGTATGGTCTAATAGTTCCTACTTCATATTTCCTTCTGGAAATGGGGCTGATTACCGTTTGTATGACTTAGATTTCTTTTAAATTTCTTGCTTAAAATTGCCAGGTCCTTTGTTACAAAATTGGAATTACCAAAACCAGGAATGTTAACTTTTCCTTTTTAACTTTCTTCTAAAAGGTTTTCCAGTGGTGGGTTAAGTGACAGTTGAGTAGTTTTTCCCCTCTCTTTGCCAGACTTTTGTTGGTTACATAGAAGATGATGTACACAAAAGCAGGACCCATCAAGTCCAACCCTTGGATCAATGCAAGAGCTTAAAATTAAAGCATCACTAATAAATGGCTTCTAGCATCCATTTAAACACACCAGATGAAGGAGAATTTATGATGTCTGAGTATTTTGTCCCAGTACTGAATTGCTACTGTTTCCATTTCAAAATCTGCTTCCCTATAACTTAAATCTATTATCCCATGTCTGGAAAGAAGGAGAATAAGACGTGACTTTCTTCAATTGGAAGTCTTCTAAGACATTTACAGACCTATCATTCCTCCCTCAGTCCTTTTTTCTAAAATAAGGGGAAAAGATACCAATTCTTTTATAAAATCTACTTCAAGTTGAAGGTCTCAAGGGTGCTTTTTCAAAAGATAACTGGACTATGTTTTTTCCTTGAGGAACAAGGTTTTTATTTCTCATCCAAAGACTTTCAACAGTCAGAACTGATAAACCTTCTTGGATGAGAAGCAAAATGTCTTCTTCCTCAAGGAAAAACAACAACACTTTAGCTGCCTTGACCTGGGTGACTGAGAATCTCCATAGACCTTCAAGTTGAGTGCATCTCTTTGAGACTTCATGAGCACATCTGATCCATTTTCTTGGCAGCAATACTGAAGTGATTTGCCACAGCCGGCTTCCAACAGACTGTAGGTTAAATTGGAAAGTGCTTTTTGCATTTTCCAATTTAACCTACAGCTCAAAACTTTTCTGGCTGTTTCTTACACTAATCTGGTCTGACTCCACTAAGCTTTTCAAAATCAGCCAAAGCTGCCTAGTAATGTTATGTAAACGTTACCATTTAGCTGGACCAACTTTTTATAACTGGTGTATATCCATGCAATGCTTGAATTACAACACCCTTACCTTTTGTGTTAACCTTTTAAGTTATTGATTTCAGGAGGCTGTGGGAGCATCAGAGGTGGGTTCCTACCGGTTCTATCCAGTTCTATAGAACTGGTAGTAACTCGGCGATAACATCACAGAGCCGGTTCCTTCGATGTCCCTGTGAGTGCCACCATTTTTAATTTTGCTTCTGCGCATGCACAGAAGCTAATTTTTGCTTCTGCGCATGCGCAGAAACCATTTTCTGACTGCTTTGCTCACGTGCGCAAGGCACAACCATGATCGAACTTGCAGCAAAACAATTTACAACCCACTGCTGGGGAGCATGGAATTTGATTTGGCTTAATGTGGAGGTTGGGAATCAGCAATGTATTTTATACCGTGTTCTATTTATCACTGCCATTCTAGCACTGCACAACATTTTGTAAAATATATATTACAGCTTGTTTTCCACCTGATCTGTGCATTTTCAGAAAAGTAGTTCTACCTAGTTCTGAGAGACATTCGTTGCCTCTGTTTCTTTCTTCTGCAGGTCTCTTCAAGCTGCTCACCTTGGAGCTAGAAGGAAACCAGTTGCATGATGGCAATGTTCCCCCTACTGCTTTCAGGGCCCTGGGCAGGCTTATCTATCTGAGACTAGACCAGAACCATTTTCGGACTATCCCATCAGGTTTGCCTGCATCTCTGCGGGTGAGCAGAATACCTTAAATTTAGATCAGAAGGTAACTCCTGATGCAGACTTCCCCAAGCTAGCATGCTTCCAGATATGCAGAACTGCAATCTCCATTGTGCAGATTGGAGGTGATGGGAGTTGTAGCCCAACAGTTGTAACCAAACCAACACTTGGTTTGGAAAATATTGACCACCTAGTTCATCATGTCAGCCCTGAAAAACTGGAGGTGGTTGTTCAGGAATTTTTTGGGTAATTATCAAGGCTGTCCTTCTCACTGGGAAACTGCCAGGACACAACTTCATACTCCTCTGTTTGGAAAAAAAACACCCTATCTAAATCTGATTTAAAGAAAGAGAGTCATAGGAGGATAAAGCAGATAGAGGACTTTGTGTTACCTTTTGCATTCCTACCTATAAATCACTTTGAGCTCCCTTCACAAAGAGATCAATGGCTAGCCTCATTTAACCTGTCTCCCTCTGTGCTTGATAGTTGGCAAGGTGGAGAGGTGCTCTCTATGGATTCTACCTCAATGACATATCTATGTCAGCTAATGAGACAGAGCAGATTGGGGAGCAGGATAGGAGAGGCAGGGGGAAGATGGTGGCCAAGATGCTTCTGCTTGTGTCTGGACCATCTCATTTACTTCCAGGAGCTGCATCTAGATTCCAATCGCATTGATGTGGTGACTGAGGGTGTCCTCAACAAGACCCTGAATCTCACTGTGCTGGTTTTGAGCAACAATAAGCTGGAAGAGGATCGTATTGCTCCACGTGCCTGGATTGATCTCCTGTGAGTAACACAGTACTTCCATTCCTAGGAAACAGGTAAAACTTACTTAGCTTTGGGCTAGGATTGCCAGTCATCCCCACTTGCAAATGTGATGATAATCAGAAATTCAATACTGGAAGAAACTAAGTCATTCTTATGTGGAAAAGTTTCCTGGTGGATCTTGACAATTGTTAACACAAGAAGTGTTTGCATTAGCTGTTCTTTTTCTTTGAACCTCGATGCACTAGTAGGCAAAAGTAACTGCTGTGAATTTCTGCCTGCTCTACAGCTATTAAAGATCCAGGTGTCCTGTCAGGAAAAGAACAGCTAAAAAAAAAAACTTCTTGTGTTAACAATTGTCAAGATCCACCAGGAAACTTTTCCACATAAGAATGACTTAGTTTCTTCCAGTATAACATAATAAAAGAGATGTTGCATCATTAGTTTGAGGAGGAGGATTAAGGAAGGGGATGACAAAATTAGTGTTACATCACTCCTTTTCTATATGCGTTGTGACGCTTTACGCATGTGTACAAGTGGCGGAGCTTCTGTGATGCAGATTTCATCATTTTGACAAAAGCTCAATTGGATAAAAGCTTTGGATTCTGCAGAAGCAGAATACATATTTGTGAAAATGGGGCTTGCCAGCAATCCCCCTTTTTTTGTGCAAAAGTAATGGGGCGGGGAGCTCATTACTCCAAGAGTAGGAACAGTTCAGGATATAGAAGCTTGACTGAGTGATATTCTCGGTACCCTAATCTGGGTCAACTGGCAGAAATGTGACTCGGCTCCTAACACTTGATAAAATGCACAAAAACCTCCACTTTGAGATCAGCAGAAGTAGAGATGTTTGTGCATTGATGGCAGGATGGCTTCTGAAGGATGGAGCAGTGGTGGAAATGGTAGCAGTCTGCAAGTGCCCCAATTTAAATTCACTACCTTCCTTTCAAGAGAGAATCACAGAAAATAGTCCTGCATTTTCTGAGTTGACAATTAGAATGAAAAAATTACACCAGATTTAATAACTTAATGTAAAAAGGAAACATAGCATAACTTAACTTCATAACACAACACATTACAACAAGAGTGCTCCATCGTGTTATGCTACGTTATGTCGTGTTACATTATGTTATGTTTAAACTAAGGTCAAAGATGCGAGCCCTGTTACCACGTAGGTAGGTTATTGCCCTTCTCTCTTGTTGCACTGAGTAAAATGGGGCGGGTTTCTTTGATTTGACAGCTCTGTTCAATTAAGTCTGATCTTAGACAGCAATGTTTTTTGTGGCTCATATGTTTTAATTTTAATTTCAAATTTGATTTAATATATAAGCTGCCTAACTCTGGGTGGCATATAGTATTCAAAATTTAAAATGAAACATTCCATAGAATACAGAAAGAATGTCTGGCAAACACACAACCCTCATCATGCAAACTAGGCACCCCAGAGGGGGTCTGCCACCCACCATGGGCAAAGCCTGGGCAAAGAGCCGGGTCTTAAGGACTCCTCTAAATAAGATCAGGGAGGGCCATAGGAGTCTCTGGAGGGATATCATTCCAGAGGGTAGGTGGTTACGGTGGAGAAGGCCTGCTTTATGGATCCCATTGGGAGGTATTGCTTCATTGATGGGCCCAGGAGCACGCAGGATCTGCCAGATCATATAGGATGGTCAGCAGCTATGGAAGACAGGTGGACTCTGAAGAAACCAGACCTTCTGCCATGAAGGGCTATATAGCAGTAGTGGGTTTTACTTACCTCCGCTACCGGTTCGGGTTGTGAATGAGCGCATGGTGCTTCTGTGCATGCACAGAGCCTTCTGCGCATTCGCAGATCGTCCGTGATGACGTCGGGGTGGGTAGGTGGAGCCTCCCACCGCTACCGGTTCTTAGATTAGGGGAGAACCGGTAACAACCCACCACTGCTATATAGGTGATGACCAGTACTTTAAATTTCACCCTGAAGCCTACCAGGGGCCAGGGCAGTTCTTAGACAGAGGTGTTACATGGGCCAACTGAGGCATAACTATCCCTGCCCCCTATTCTGGGCCAGCTGCGGTTTCCGAGAGGTCTTCAGGGCAATCCCATGTAAAACATCACGACAATCCAAAAGTGAGATGATTAAAACATGTTGTTCTACAAAAACAAATTAAAACTCATATTGTAGCACACATCACCGAGATGTGTGTGTTTTGGCAATGCTTGGGGGTGTGCGTGTGTGTTCTCTGATACAGTTTTTGTGCCAGCAGCCTCCCTTAGCTCATTTGACCACATGGTCCTCCTGTCAGAAAGCATAATTAAAGCTGTTTCACTCTGCCTGGTTTCACTCTTGCCTTGATTTTGTAAAGCATCACCCCATTGCCGGATTTGATTGCCTGCATTATGATGTCACATCATCAGCCCAGTGCAGGCCAGGAGTGCTAATGGAAGAAGGCTTACTTTTGTAAAAAATAAATAAATATTTTATTGATTTCCCTTACGCAGAAAGCTGTACACTGCATATTGCAACCCAGCTGCAGATCAGCTACAAAGAGACAATAAACAGCATTCAAGAAAAGCAATTGAGAGAGTTTAGCTTAGCGGTTTACATAAGCACTCCCATCCACTTTTTTTTAACCACTAAAATGTTTGTAGACATCAAATCAGCATAACTCTGCTTTGTCTCGACTGAGCGTAGAACTGTTCCTTGGCTGGGATTCTACTGATAGTTCATTTTAAAGTAGCAAAAAGTCCATTATTGTGAGGCAGCAGTCTGCCTTTCGAAAGGACATTTATATGTCGCAATGACTGTGGAAAAGAGCTTTTGCAATGCATCTCCATAAACTCTAATGGCCGTGCCAGATGTGGCTCTGAATCCACTTGGGAAGCTGACTGGCCCCCCACTGATTAGTGGAAGGAAACCTTGGGTGTTTTCCATAGCCTCAGGTCCTGGCCAGGATGCAGGGACAGAGTCTGGTTTCTGTTTTTCCCCTTTTATTTTGCCCCCTTTGAGGATGAGTAAAATGTCATACGTACGGGATGGGGGGAAAAAAGCAACCCCATCGCTGAGACAGATTTCAAAAGATCTTGCTTTCTGCATCTAATAGTGCCAGTGTCCCTTCAGCCTTGCTTCTACCCTGTTTCCCTGAAAATAAGACCTCCCCAGATAATAAGCCCAATCAGGCTTTTGAGCACATGCACTAAAATAAACTATCCCCTGAAAATAAGCCCTCCCTGAAACACAGCAGCAGCCATGAGGTGACCACGTTTGCTGCCTCCTGCACCTCAAAAATAATAAGACCTCCCCGAAAATAAGGCCAAGTGCTTTTTTCATGGGTCAAAACAAAATAAGACCCTGTCTTATTTTCAGGGAAACACGGTAGTTGCACAGGCCCATCTCAAGCTCTTCTTCTTCTTGGTCACTAAATATCTGGATATGGTTTTTCATCTCCGGAGAAAAGCGATAACTGCGGTCTACAATCCCGATGGATCTTTGTGTTTGTTTCACTTCCAGGAAACTGGAGGCACTAGATTTGTCTCACAACCGCTTAGTACACGTGCCCTCATTTCTGCCTCGACGTTTGAAACAGCTGACTTTGCATCACAACCGCATTGAACGTATCCCTGGCTACGTTTTCGCTCATATGAAGCCTGGCCTGGAATTCCTGCATCTCTCCCACAATGTGCTGCGGGATGACGGCGTCCATGCCGTCTCGTTCTTAGGGCTCCACCATTCGCTTGCCGAGCTGCTCTTGGACAACAATCAGTTCCAGGCCATACCCCGTGGCATCATCAACTTAAAGGGCTTGCAGGTTCTACGGCTGAACCACAACCGCATCCGGTAAAGGGATTCTCTTATGCTCTTGGTGGCCTTTGAGGAAGGGGATTACCCGATTAGGAGTACTGAAGAGGAGCATGTGTCTTGCATGTCTACCCTTCTAGTAGAAGGAGCTCTTGGCAGAGGCAATTGGGTTTGATCCCATGTTCCGGGACCATATGCCCCAATACTCATTATTAGCCAAGGGCTCAAGCTCTCTTCAACCACAATGCACATGTTGCTTGGCTGAGGGAGGTCGAGGCCCCTAAAACAGTGGTTATTAAGTTGGAGGTTAATTAAACTGGGGCTAATTACAAGAATCTTAAACAAGGGGGTAATTTGGGTATATTCTGGGGGTATTGTCATTATTTGTAAGTCAAGAATCTGGGTTGAGCCTGGAGCTGCCAAAATGTTTCTGTAAAACAAAGGATCCTTTTTTTTGTGGGAGAAATTATGTTATTGGAGAATGGGGGAAAAAAAAAAGCAGTTGAGAGAAACAGTGGAAGAAATATTGCCTTAGAGCAGGTGTGTCAAACCGGTAGCCTGCAGGCTGGATGCGCCACGCGCAGGCCGTGCCCACCAACCGCTCCGCAAAAGAGAAAAATCTTGTGAAACGACACGTGATGCCAATGTGACACGGCGAGTTTGACACCTGTGCCTTAGAGAGAAAAAAACAGTAAGTGCTCATCTCAATATTAGATGCCCTCGAAATTGAATCCAATTTTATCATGCACAAGGATGGGTACCAGCTATGTTTGTAACCAGGTTTGGCCAACGCTTTCCCTGAATGCAGAAAGAAATAGGTGGGGAAAAATCAGGGGTGGGCTGCTACAGGTTCGCCTAGGTTCAGGAGAACCTGTAGCTAATGTTATGGCTGGTTCAGAGAACCTCCAAATCCCACACCTGGCTGTCCCACCCCACCCCTCGCCCTCCCTAGCCCCTCCCAGAAGTCTCCATGCAGCCCGTTTTGGATGCGAGGTAAGTGCAGAGCCCGTGTGGAGGCTCGGAAAGGGGGGAAAATGGGCCTCCAGAGCCCATGGGTGGCCATTTTAACCCTCCCAGAGACTCAAGGAAAGCCTCTGGAGCCTGGGGAAGGTGAAAACTCCCCCCCCTGCTGTGGTGCAGGAGGCCAACTAGGCCACGCCCACCACACCCACCCAACAACCGGGAACCCGTTGCTGAAATTTTTGAAGCCCCCCCCGGGGAACACTGAAAATGAAAAAGTGAAGTTGGATATACAGCTCTCCACTGGCCATCCCTGTTTTATGTTTTATCCCCCCCCCCATATTTCCAAATGCTGAGGAATCCCAGGTTGACTCTTAAGCAAGGTCACTTTTCTGTAGGAAAAGAATGCTGATGATTGGTCATTTCTGCTTCATATCGATTTATTTATGAATGCATCCAGTAAAGCAAGTTGTATACAAGTTACTTTTCAAGCAGCATCGGTCTCCTCAAAACCTTAAGTGGGTGCTCAAGCAGTTCCAAGCCTGTATTATTATACCTAGGAGGCATAAACAAAACAGCTCTTGTTGAATTCTTCCAAAGTTTATTGCTGCAGCAAACTCAATTTAGAGGCAGGAAATGTGCTCATTCTTTTTTACTTAGCAAGGAAAAGAGATGGGAGTTGTTATGCTGGACTTCCTAATTCTTTGCTGCAATATAATCTTCCTTGTCTCTCTGTTGGTATCCGGGTGGTCACAGTGGAAAGTTTGAACATTCCTACTTTGGCCTAATCCAGGAAGAGTTAAGGGGAGCCTTATACAGAAAAAAAAACTCTCACAAGTAAGCATCTAATGGAAAAGTAGATTCCCAGCAGCTGTACCTTGTTCTAAGATGAGCCAGGAAGTGTCAGCCAGTCCAATCTCACTAATTTGTGATTAAGGGGCCTTAGCTAATTCAATCCTCTAATTTTTGAAAGGGCTTTAACCTTGCTCCACATTAAAGGACTCCGGAGATAAGTTACGAAAAGGACTGCGAAACTCTCAGTGAGTCCTTTTTATATACTTCATGTGTTCTTATTTCTTTCTTTCTGGTAGGCATGTGGCCCTGAACTCTGTCTGTGACACGAGAGTGTCAGAAGACTCAAACATTGTGTCTCTGCACCTGGAGAACAATTTGATTGATCGCCGCCGCGTCCCTCCTACAGCCTTCTCCTGTATCAAAGCCTATCACAGTGTGATACTGAGACCACAGCAGAATGAAGATGATTACTAAGCTAGTGAGGAATGAGAACAACAGCATTGAAGTAGCCCCGAATTTAGTATGGGAAAAAAGCTCCCCCCTAATCTGAAGGTGGAAGTCTCTGCTGTTCAGGATTATTATATTACTAAAATAATAAGAAAAGGTGCATCCACCCACATCTCCTCTTCTCTACAGTCAATTTTACATGTCTCCCACCCCCTGTACTCTATTTTTTTTAAATCCAAGTTATAGGCAGCCTTTTCTTGTGACTCCTGGGAATATAATTTAAAAAAAAAAGAAATACATTATTTGCAAACTTATATAAAAGACCAGAGGAAATCCAGGTACTGTAGATCTTTTTCTTTATGTTTATAATGAAACAGACACACTTCAGTAATAAAATAATAAAGGACACCAAGACATTTGAGATCCAGAAAAGGGACGGATAGACAAAAAGTAACCCTGTTAGAAAATAATTTGATAATAATCACATTAAAATATGGAACCAAGATGTTAATAAAACAATCTATAATTGATCGATGCACCGAGACTCTTTAATGCTAATTCCTCAGAGAATGCAATTTGCCACTTTTTGAAATACCTTGGATCCAAAGAAAAATGTATTCGCAGTTTAACAAGAATAAATGTAACATGTAGAGATAAGAAATTGAATTAATTTCTTGTTATTGCAGTTGTTTATGTGTCCTCAGGCTTATGGAAGAGAAAGCTACAATAGGAATAATTGTCCAAGATGGTTTAATTGTTTTCCCACTTTTCTTTTAAAACAAGATACCAATATATAGCTAAACCTATTGCCATTCCTAATAGCCGTTTGATCAGACTACCCTCCAGCACAGTCTAAAAAAAGGTTTAGCTTAACATCCAGTAAACCAGCAATTTAACAGACTTTGGTTTAGCAACCTTCGGATGAATTTCTCAAAATGTGTTGGAGCCAGAAAGCTGCTGCTGTTGGCGTTGCCTGGTGCCCAATACGCTGCTTACGCTACCATCTCTTAGTGGGCATTGATGGCTCGTCAGATCAATGGAAGAGCTCAATTGTGCAATCATTCCGGCTCTGGTGCTTTTAGGTACTGATCCTCACTCACCATATGGCCTCTTGGCTGTAGTTCATTTTTGGCATGCTACCCTGCCACATGTGTGATCACCCATGCTACCTCTTGCTCTCCAGCTGCAACTCAAATCCCCCCCTTTCTTCTTCTTCTTTTTAAAATATGCACATCTCCTTTTGGGGCCCCCAAATGAACATTTAATGGACATTTAGTTTCAATGGACATCTCTCCTCACCCCACTAGTCCATTACATCAAGGGCTCAGTATAATGTAATTTGAATGGGAGTAATATAATCTGTGAATTGTTTTTTATGGCCAATTCTTGATGAATCACCGAAAGAGATTAGTAGGGACTTTCATGCTCTAAAGAGTTCCAAGCTGATTCATCAAGTTCGGTTCCCAAATCCTCTTTTCGTACTTTTCGCAAACTTTCAAGGCAGCCTGTCATATTTGATATAAGATTTCTGCATGACGCCAAATGTTCCTTTTGATTTGAAATGGTGGCCATAGGCCACTCACACAGAGTCTGTTTTGCTGACTGCATTCCAATAGCAGTTTGCAGAAGAATTTGTTTTGATTTGTCATCTGTGTGCTGCTGAAATTCTTTAAAAAAGGATTAAATGTATGTTGTTTATTCATTTTCACTTTACCTCACGCTCTTTTATATCAGAAGCTCTAGATTTTATTGCCTTATCCACTCAAATCTATATGTATAAATATAAATCCTGAAGTGCCAGGTGATTGAATTCACTTTTTTATTTTCTCCATGCAAAAATATTTGTATAATTAAATGCTTGATCTCTTCTTTACTAGCCTAGTAATAGAACGTTCTATTGAAATAATATGTACAACTGTTGTCTATGGAGGTTTTCAGTCATCCAGGTCATGGTTGTCCCAAAGATGCTTTTTCAAGAGGCAACTGAATCATCAGGTTTTTCTTTGAAGACGTTTTGCTTCTCATCCAAGAAGCTTCTTCAGCTCTGAAGAAAAACCAGAATGTCCAGCTGCCTCTTTAAAAAGCATCTTTGGGATGTACAACTCTTGTTACTGTTCAAATAGATTGGCCATTGCAGGTAAATGCCTTTCAAAGTTATTTGACCAGTGTTCCTACTGTCCCTGTCCTAATGTCCCCATGTATTCGTAACCATCTCATGTACTCATAACCATGCTTGTACATCTTATATATTCAC
>JANHFT010003714.1:573710-597146 GCA_032467955.1 Pseudoxenodon macrops | reverse complement strand
CAGGTTTGGGTGGGGGCGTGGCCAGGGGAGGGAGGTGAGTTCCACCACCTTTTCTCTGAGAAAAAAAGCCCTGCCTGTAGATATTACTAGCCAAAATAATCTATGTAAATTTAAGTCAGTAATCATCTAACTATGAGCCAAGTAGCTTTGAAAAATGGTTAATTATTTTGCCAGAATAGGGAAGAGACACAATTTCTGTCATCACCTGAAATCTGGTTCAGGCTAAAACTAAGGCCTGGAAAATGTGAAAAAGATGTCTTAATTCATCTGCATGAGCATTTCCTACTAATCAAGAATAGTTTCCAGTCTCCAACAATATTTATTTCCAGACACAGCTATAAGTGGAATATATGGCTAAATCTACTAAAACTATATTCCATCTATATGCCCACCTATAAGCCTACTACCTAGCAGTTCAAAATCATGCAAATGCAAGTAGATTAATAGATTCCACTTTGGAGGGGAGGTAACAACGTTCGGTGTGTCTTTAGCGTATAGCCATGTTGACCACATGATTATGCAAAATATCTTCGGACAACTCTGGCTCCCTTGGCCAAGATAATGGAAATGAGTATTGTATCCTAGAGTCAGACACAGCAGGACAGGGAAACCTTTACTAGTACCTTTACTAAAACTATAATATGAATGAATGTGTGATCCTGAGATGATCTGTGGGTCCTTTTATGTGGCTGCATTCTAAAACACAAACGAAAATTACTAAATCAATAATAACAATGAACACTGCACTTTTCATGTACTGTAGGGAATAGGGTTCAATTCCAAGGGGGTGGTTTTTAGTCTCAAATTCTATGAAAGGGAGACACAATTAAGAGGAGTGTGTGGGATTCAGATAGCAGGGGGACAGGTAACGCAGGTGGAGCCTCTCTTCAGTAGGAGTGGATGGTATGCTAATTAATATGTGAGGATGCTAATTGACATAGGATGAGCCATTCATAATATCTACATTCTATACCACAGTCCTCTAGTTGAAGGGCTGAGATGCCAAGGTTGGTTTATAGTTCAACTACCATAAGGAGTGTAGTCAGACATCCTGAAGCAGTCCATCAATGGTTCTGGGCTGCAGCCAGGAGTAATTTATAAATCAAGGATCATCACAGCCTTTCCACTATGATGAAATAATCTGTAGTTGTTATTTCTACCTTTGCATCTTTGCAAATAAACATAGCTATATTTCTTCTAGTTGTCTTTTTTTTTGATGACAGATGTTTTCTTTTGTGTGTGTGTGTTTGGGTATTTAAGAGGTCGCTTGGTTTAGGAGATGAGGCCGTAGGAAAATAAGAATCAGAAACAAGCAATTACTTCTTCCTAGCTTTTTTCTTCTTTAATTATAGATTCCTATGGCAAATCTCATTAAGTCTTCAGAATAAATTAGAATATGGCACTGAAAGAAGGGGAATTCTGGTGCCCATCCATTCCAGCATGTCTTCAGCATATCCAAGCCAAAATAGCTCTTTGGATTGCAATGGGGTTATAGACATAATGGAATAACAACTTAAGATTTAACGTTGTTGGCGTATTATTAAACAACACATCTGACAGTATCATTTTTGTTGTTGTTTTTCAAGTCTCCTTCAAAAGTTTATATTAAAAGAATCCATCTAGTCCAAGGAAATTGCAATAAGTAGTCCAATCAAAATGCATGACCTTTTCTCTTCTGCGTCTTGAAATTTAATAGAAAATCCTCATCTTTGATGCTGCATGCCAAAAGCACATTTTCATCATATTACTTTTCTGCTGTATAATAAACCTCCCTGCACTATAAAAATCACAAAAAAAGAAGTCTACTGCTTTCTTTATCTATTGTCAGACTCAGTAAATCGGTTGACCATTTTGTGGTTGTTAAAATTAGGGTAGATTTCCACATGCATTTTGTAGCAAACTAAAGATGTGTAGTAATCAGGTGATTACCAGTAGATAGTCTAGGTTTTAGCTTTGTTATTAGCGCTCCCAGCAAGCAGTCTCTTTTGCTTCAACTAGTTCTGAATGAATTGTTCTTTTTTGAAAAAAAAAGTATTTTTAACAACTTTCTTCATTATCCAATTCAAGGGTGTTAATCTTTTTTTGGTTAGTTTTTGGTCACAACTGTATGTTAGAACTGTATGAAAACATGGGTTGACTTTGTTGTTGGTGAGATATCTTCATGCAAAATATTTTATCTGGTTTTTTTCACAGTTTTTCCTCTAAGAACTAGGTGTCTTTTACTTCAAATTTACAGTCATTGCCTCTGTGAACTTTTGAGCCAAGGTAGATAAATCCTATTACTAGCTTCAATTCTTTTCTGCCTTTTTGCATTTATAATTGCCTATTGACATTATCGATCTTAGAAGAAAAGTGGTTTTGCACTCTCTTCTTTCACCTTCAGCAAGCCATCCTGACATGGAATTGACTTGACTCCATAATCTATTTATAGACTGTAATTCACACATGGACTTCATGAAATTTGGGCTTTTCCAACATAAGATTTAAAACATCAGATTTTGTCTGACCTGTTATAATAAATATAGACTTTCTTAAACAGAAACTCCTATTGTTTATTCTGATTAATAACACTTCCCATATTGATTGCCTTTGCTAATTGTATTGATTTGATTTTAATAATAATTAAAACTGACATGAGATCATCTTTAGTGCTTAGCTAATTTTAATTTGCACATTCTTCAGTTTTGCGCATCTTATAAATCTCTTTTTTATTTTTTATTTTGTTTTTCTCTCTTCCTCTCTTTTCTTGTCATGTTTTTAAATATCTGTTCTGTTATTATTATTATTTTAAAAAATCAAAAGTAATTTATATTGTTAGAAAAAACACCCTCCCAATTACTTTCAGCTGTTTAAACAGGGTCATCAGCATATCTGAGACTTGTTATTTCTTCCAGCAATTTTAATTTTAATTCCAATTTCTACTTCTTCTTTTATAGAAACATCATATGTGATATGAGTAAAGCAACAATAAACAACATTGGTTCATTACTTTCCCATTTAGTTACCTCATGTTCTAATTGTTTCTTGATGATCATACACATTCTTCAGTAAATTAAGTGGCTGAATATCTGTGTTTTAAGGACTATCGACAATTTGTTTTATTCTACACAGTTGAAAGCCTTAAAACAAAAAAATAAAGCAGAAAAAGATGTTGCCTTTACTCCTATTCATCAAGTAGTAGCAATATCATCTCAAGGTGAATCATTTTAATTGATTGGCTTGTCTTTAATTCAAACTGAGATAATCATATCATGATTTTTTTTAGTTGTAAATCAATAATGATGACTGCTCAATTTCTTTCATAATTTTCTTGTATGTGGTAGAAGATCTGATGCTCCTATGATGTGAAGTGACAAAATCAAGTTCATTTCAGTTCACTGGTTGCTAGAATGCTAATATTGATATTTCTGTTCTAATAGTACTAAATTTATCTTGGTTGATGCTTCTGATATTCCACATACACAGAACATTCTCTGGCTTTTGAGAAGCTGGATAGCCATATGTCAGGCCCTAAACTAAGAATGACATGTGGCAGTTCTTTGAAGCTGAGTCTTTATTTTTCACACCTATAGAAAAATCTTACCAGAATGAAGACTACTACTACTACGTCTAATATATACTTTGTAAACTATTAGGGAGAGACTGTCTTTACCCTCTCACATATGATATCTAGGCTGAGTTGCCTCTTACTTATCTGAAATGAACTGCCTGTTGGGGAATCCAACTTCTCACTATATTCCATCAAATTGTACCAATTCTCCAGGTGATCTCAAATATGATAATTAGTGGTTTTGCAATCACTTGGTTCATTTGGTCTCATAGGAAGTAATTCCTCTGGCCTGGGATACCTGAATTCATTTAAATTAGCTTTGTATTCTTTTATCCTCTCTTTGTCTAATCTGAGCTTCACCACTCTGCTACTACTACGTAATAGAGCAAAAACTAGAACTTTGTGGGGTCCTTGGTGCACTCTGAGCATGGTTGCTTACTTGCAGACATTTCATTACCAAATTAGGTAACATCATCAGTCCTAGTAGGGATTGGGGTTTGCTCTCATGCTAGTGCTTTGCCCTGACAGAGTTGGTGGAAGTGATGGTTCCTTGATTGGGGCATTGTTTGCTTCTTCATTGGTGGTTTAATGTTGATTTTGGTGTTAATCTCTGCTCATCTCGGTATTGAGTGCTGGTGAGGAGGTGTTTTTGTCTTTTTGTTTCCTTTTTGGCTTCTTAAATGTCTCTTTTAAATGGTATGTAGATATTGTTTATATCTATGTGCCTGTTAATGGCCAGTTTGTCTGAGTGCCAGGCTTCCAGGAATCTTCTAATTCTTGGGACTTGACTTGATGTAGGATGCTTGCAGTTTCCCAGCTGAAACTATGGTTAAGTCTGTCCACGTGGTATGAAATTAAGTAATGTTTATCATGTCTTCTGACTTCTAGTTGGTGTTCATGGATGCTCTGTGCTACTCTTCTGCCAGTTTATTCTACCTAGTGACTGTTGCAGTCCTTATACAGTCCTTGTACATGACTCCTATTTTTTCCTTCTGGAGCTGCTGGGTCTTTTGATTTACTTAGGATATTTTTAAAGGGCTTTAGTTGGTTTGTGTGCTATGATGATGCTGTGTGGTTGTAATTGTCTGTTGATGGTTTCTGAGATGTTTTTGATGTTCGCCAATGTTATCATTTTGTGTTATTTGTGCTGTATTGGATTGAGCGGTCAAGCATTTTTTATAAAGTTGCATGGATATCCAATTTATTGGAAGATATTGTACAGATGATCTGTTTCCTTTTTCTGACATTCAAGGGTGCTGCAGTATATTTGTGCTTGTCTAAATAGTATTCTTAACAGCTTCCCTTATGGGAGGTTGAGTTGTTAATTTGGTAGTAGGGTACTTGGTTTGTGTGGGTAGTTTTATGATAGACTTGTGTTTCAAATTTGCCAATCATTGTCTCTGCTAATGAGGATATCCAGGAAGGGTAGTGTGTTATTTTCTTCTTCCTTAGTTAATTTTATTCCTTTGAAGATGTTATTGATGGTTTTGTGTCTGTTCTGTAGTTAATTATTTTTTATTATGACAAAAGTATCAGCTACATACCATACTTTGGGTTGTATGCAAGGGAGTCCAGGCATTGCATTATGGTCTCAGCTATTAGTCTTGAAAGTTAGGACATTGTTTCTTTCTCAGAGAAGACAGACATAAAATATGAATTAAAACCTTCTGCTTTCTCACCATCATTCATGACTAATTTATCTTTTTCTTCTGAGAACAGATCTTATAATTTCTTTGCTTTTTCTTTTGTTTCTGTCCTACCCCTCAAAGCCTTTGTTGATATTCTTGGTATCCTTCACAAGCTTCAGCTTATCATGAGTTTAGCCTGATACAATCCCTACAGTTCCTAGGGATTGTCTTGTATTCTTCTTTTAACTATTCACCTCTCGTCCCATTATCTCTACTTGATCTTCTTCTTTCAGCATTTTAGAAACCCACCTGCATATTTACACTGGTCTGCTTTGGTGTCTCCCATTTTTTTCCACTTGTAGTAGGAATTCTTTGTGACTTCAGAATCTTGTTTCATTCTTCCTGGAGACTTTTGTCTTTCTGGATTTCAATCTGCTGGATTTACTTTTCATTGGAATCCATCAAAATCAGTTGTGAAACCAAGTATATAAATTTGATTCTTCCCTGATCCACCTCCCTTTGATATCAAAAATTCCCAGTAATCATCTCCAACTTATGCTGATGTTCTGATTGGGAATGTTTATTTCATTCAGAGCCCTGGGGTGCAGTGGTTAGAATGCAGTATTGCAGGCTAATTCTGTCAACTGCCAGGAGTTTGATCCTGACCGGCTCAAGGTTGAGTCATCCTTTCATCCTTCTGAGGTCAGTAAAATGAGGACCCAGATTGTTAGGAGCAATATGCTGACTCTGTAAACTGTTCAGAGAGTGCTATAAAGCACTGTTGAGCGGTATGTAAGTCTGAACTACAACTCCCAGAGATTTTACTCAACATAACAAATGATAGGGCATAGCAGAATTTGTAGCTTCATAACATCTGGAAGATGATAGTTTTTTCACCTTTTTTCTAAGCTCTAACTCTTGCACTTGAAAAAGGGGCATGCATAAGTGCACCAACATACCTACCGTCCCTGTCCCTCTTATTCGTATCCATTTTATGTATTCAAATCATGTTTATACTTATATATGTTAATATGTGCTTGACAAAAACAAATAAATAAAATAAACTTGAAAATGACACACAGATATTTTAAAAGTTAATCCTCACTTTAGTTTCATCGACATATTTAAAATAATTTGTGATTCAACCACTGTGGTTTGATGACTCATATATAAAAGCTGTCTCAATATTCCAATCACCATATACACGTAGCTGCTTACTGTGGAAAAATAATGAAGGGGACTTGGTAACCATTTGCATTTCACAATGAATTATTCATAGGAAGCCTGAGTCAAGTTGAATGAGTTTCTTAATAGAATCATGGAGACGGGAAGGTAGTATGTTGAAATTGGCTACAATTTCCAACTCCATTCTTATTTGTGCAAACATTCTGAATGGAGTTTAATCCACAAATTGAAAATGGGACTTTTAAAGAAAATTAATCTTTTCTTTGAAAGGGAGAGCAACATAATCATGGTGAGATAACTATGGGGCAGTCCAATCTTTAATTTTAAGTTAGTTCTATGTTCAGTTTACTGATTAAGTTCAGGACCTTGGTTACAAAAGAAGACCGGGCATTCCAGCATTTCTGGGGATGTATGACCACACCCCTGCTCTAAATTCAGGAGTTTTGTGAGCAAAGACTGTGCAAACTGTATTAAGATCAGGTGCAGTTTCACTTAAGGATTTCCCTCAATGTTCTCCATAAACTCTGTTTTTACTCTGCCTTTCAGATATACTGGAAGAACTACCAGAAAATATAATGAAAATGAACTGGCTAAAAAATTAGCAAATATACTCTTTTTTTTTCAAGCTGGGAACATGGTTGTTAAGTGAATCTGGCTTCCCCATTGACTTTGCTTGTCAGAAGGTTGCAAAAAGATAAGCAGATAACTTGGGATGCTGTAACCATCATAAGTAGGAACCAGTGGGCAAGCATCTGAATTTTGATCACATGACCACAGAGCTGCTACAAAACACGTCAGTGTGAAAAATGGTCATAACTCACTTTTTTCAGTACCATTGTAACTTTGAACAGTCACTAAATGAACCATTGTAAGTCGAGGACTACCTGTATTGGGGAAAGTACCTGGTTGCAAGACTATTAGTATGCTATACTTTCATCACGCACAGGGGATTTTAATGCAACAGAGAAAGGGTGGTGAAAACCTTGCCCCCATAGCAATAATTCAGATGTTGTTGCAGTTTTTCTTTTGCAGCCCATCATACGAAGTTACATACACTGAGGGAAGGAAGCCATTGATGTTATTCCCTTTTATACAGAGTGGGACTGAGAGGTTATTTCTTATTCTAGGACTGGGAGAAGTGGGAATGTGGTTGATGTCGGTTAGTCCTAAATTTTCCATAGAATGGTGTTTTCCAGGTATGTTGTGACTACACAACATTGCCCAAATATCTGTGGCTACAATATTGGAGAAAACTGCAGTGATCTGATCCTGGTGGTGCAGAAGTTAGAATGCAATATTGCAGGCTAACTCTGTACATTGCCAGCAGTTTGATCCTGAACAGTTCAAGAATGACTCAGCCTTCCATCCTTCTGAGATCGATAATAAGGATCCAGATTGTTGGGGACAATATGCTAACTCTGTAAACTGCATAGAGTGGGCTGTAAAACACCATGAAGCGATATATAAGTCTAAGTGCTATTGCTATTAATAAAAATATACAATGCAACATGAATTCACAGCTGTCATTTGTTTAGCTGGTATTGATTTTCATTCACATCACATTATGCCCCCAAACACAGGATATTATAATGGTTTGACATGGTATCTGTGTGATTCCAAGTAGTTACAGTACCAAGTAATTTATAGATGAAAAATTTATCAATGGGCAGATTTATTAAGTGCTGTCCAAAGCTTTCTGGTATGGTGTCCAGGATGTCTATAACCACTTGGACCACCACTGTTGGTTTATATGCCAATTTATTTATTATGGCTGGTTGCCAGATGTTTAAACTGGATTTGGCATTTTTATCCACCTACGGAGTCTTTCCCAAGAATGTGTATAGACAGATGTTGTTTGTTGGTGTTAAAGGTGAGATGTAAGCTTGCTATTGACTGATGGTGACTTTGTCAATACTGATGGTGTTCAAGTGTGCTCCTGTTTTTTTTGGATTGCATCCAAGGTGCCTATTACTATTGACACTATTGTTATTACTAGTACTGATACTAGAGCTTCTAGCGGTGATGTGTTGAAAATATCTAAAGAGCTGCCACAAAGAAGAGAGGGTCAACCTATTCTCTAAAGCACCTGTAGGCAGAAGCAATGGATGGAAACTAATCAAGGAGAGAAGCAACCTAGGAGAACTTTCCTGACAGTTAGAACAATTAATCAGTGGAACAACTTGCCCTCCAGAAGTTGTGGATACTCCAACACTAGAGGTTTTGTAAGAAGAGATTAGACAACCATTTGCTTGAAATGGTACAATACAGGGTTTCCAGCCTGAGCAGGGGTTGGATTGGAAGACCTCACAAGGTCCTTTCCCAATTTTATGTACTAGATGAGATTTTTCAGGCTTGGTTTCATAGAATTAGCTCCTTCTCCTTCTGTTGCAACCAGTGCTCCTCTTTCCTGCAAAAAGTCTGTGTTACTCTGCTAGAATGCAGCACATATCTGTGGATTAAATAAAATAGATAAATAAATCCAAAGGAATCTGCTGAAGCTAATTACCAAGACGGAAAAGGGGTAGGGGTGGAGGAGGGAATGGTTATGCACTCTTGGAATGCAAAGAATGTTGTGCTATTGCTGAGATCAACTTGGAGCGAAACCACATGTGAAGGGTACTTAGGGTGGCTGCCCAACAAGAAATCTCAGATTGATTTCCTAGTCCCTAGCCACCACGCTCAGCTCTAGGATTGAGTCTCAGCATCCTTACAAGACAACAGCAGACATATCTTCTTCCCAACCCAACCCAAAGGCTTCTTTAGCGTTACGAAGACTTTCTGAGATAATGACAATTTGAATGAGCTGAGAGATTCTCGCTCAAACACAACATCTGAGAAAAAAAGGGAGATTTTGTAATACAGCCATACAAGGATTGCCATGGCCACATTTGGCTCCCTTACAGAACCCAAATGCTATTAGTGATCTACTGAAAACTTGCCATGGATTTACCAGGAAAGTTTAGTGACAAACAGGAGGGGAAATTCTAAGTTACTCTGTACAGCATTTAAGATTCTCAAGGGACTCCAGCAAAAGCCCCTTCAGTGATTAAAAATGCACCAAAAATTTGTCTGCCTACATTAATGTCCCATCCAGGGTACATTCCTACAGTTGCTGTTATGACCCAGCTGGGATTAGCTCCTGAATGGACAAGAGAAACATGTATGAGCAAGAACCAGGAAATGTGCATTTGACTGAAGACATAGCTTTAATTTTAAAAGAGGGAAAAGGGGACATGCTAACAGTGAAAAAGTTTAGGTATCTTATGATTGAAAATACCCTAGTCCAGGGGTCGGCAACCTTAAACACTCAAAGAGCCACACAGGTCCTAACTGGAAACCCCCTGTTCAATTCTGGAGCCGACTGAATAGCAATAGCACTTAGACTTATATACCGCTTCATAGTGCTTTTACAGTCCTCTCTAAGCTGTTTACAGAGTCAGCCTATTGCTCCCAACAATCTGGGTTCTCATTTTACCCACCTCGGAAGGATGGAAGGCTGAATCAACCTTGAGCCTGGTGAGATTTGACCTGCCGAACTGTAGCTAGCAGTCAGCTGAAGTAGTCTGCAGTGCTGCACTCTAACCACTGTGCCACCTTGGCTCCCCCCACCATAGAGTCCAGTTCCCCCACCATAAAATCTCCTCCTAATGTGGCGTCCTTTTTCCTCTACCAGTCTTATCAATTGTGGAGCTGACCGGAAAACCCGCCCCTTGCCATAGAGTCTCCTCCTGGCACTCCCTGCTTCCCTCCCCCAACTGAAAGCTCCTCTCAAAATTGTGGTGCCGACCAGCAACAGGGAACCGCAGCAGAAGGATGAAAGAGCCACATGTGGCTCCAGAGCCGCAGGTTGCTGACCCCTGCCCTAGTCAATACATCTGAATTAGCAGCATTCACAAACCCTGGCTACTAAGTTTCCTCCTCCTCTCCCAATTACTAGACTCTCCCCTTGAGTATCAGATTTAACTATGCATTGTATTATGTATTGTAACTACCGGTATGTATAGTGTTATGGATGGTTCTTTCACTACAGTTAGCACTACTATACTCCAAAAAGACAACATCTGGAAATTGGAACATATTTGTAACATAAGAACAAATCTTGTGTAAAAAGTCCAGGTTTGGGGGGCAAAGCTGGCTGAGGAACTCTAGGAGTTGAACTCCACAAGTCTTAAAGTTGCCAAGGTTGGAGACCCCTGATCTAAACAGAGATTAGGTTTTGAGACTTATAATATACAGTGCAAACATTTTATATTCCAAATGTAAACAAATTTCTTCCCTGGGAACTTCTACGTCCAACTCACAATTCTGATGGACATTTTCCAACAGCTTTTGAGGTGCCCCAATCCCTACTTTTGTTTCCCCTAGTGTGCCTTTCAGATCCAGGCCATTTACAGACCCAGCTTATTTGGGAAAATTGGTTCGATTTACTGTCAAAGCAAGTTATATTCACTGGGTAAATTATGCTCCAGTAGTTCGGGACACATTTAAATAACGTTATCAGATCTGGGCTACAACAATGAGGACAACCATTAGATGGCAGCATGGAATTAAGAGTTTTGTGTATTCTTCTGGTGTCCGTTTTTGTTCATGGGATTTTTGCACCCCAGTTCTGGGAAACCTCATTAAGGCACTCAGAGTTTATGATCGGTACTCATGGATGTGCAAATGTGGGCTTGTATGTTCCCAGTCAGCGCCAGCTGTTTTGATGCTGAGGTGGTTTGCTCACAAGAAGAAGAATGATAATAAATTAAGTGACTGCGTTTGGCAGGCACGATTTTGGCATCCGCAACTCTTTGTTATGCAATGTTATCAATTTATCTTTGCAAAAATCTAGCCAACCAGCTGTTCCGATTCATCTTTAAGGGACAAAATCTTTATAATATTATCTCAGGGCTAATGTTGCCTATAGGCAAAACAATGTACATGCCAATCAATATTGGTTTGCTTACTTCTGATCTAGTACGTTGGCTGAACTCTGATATTGTGGTACACGAAAATGGTTTATAGATTAAGGCTATGAAACCAGCCAATTATGGTTTATCCAAGAAAGCATAGATAAACAAGCCATTGCTCAATGTAATATAGCAATAGCACTTAGACTTATATACTATTTCACAGTGCTTTACAGCCTTCTCTAAGTCGGAATTTTGCCTCCAACAGTCTTGGTCCTCATTTTACCAACTTCAGAAGAATGGAAGGCTGAGTCAACTTTGAGCCTGGTGAGATTTGAACTGCCAATCTGCTGGCAGCCAGCAGTCAGCAGAAGTAGCCTGCAGTACTGCATTTTAACCACTGCGCCATCACTGCTCTTATAGAAACCCATTCATATTGTTTTCCCCATACTGCCTGGGGTAAAATGCAGCATCCATTGCACAAATAGAATAACTGGCTGCTTGCTCTCCTTTAACAGCATTCAAATTATATCAGCATAAGGACGTGATGGCGAACCTATGGCACACGTACCACAGCTGGCACGCAAAGCCCTCTCTTCGGGCATGCCAGCTGTCATTCCAGCTCCACCGCGCATGTGTGCACACCTCCCGTGGGCCAACAGGTATTTGGGTCTCTGCTGCGCATACGTGGGGAGTGAGGTGAATGTGAGGGACACATGCACAGGAGGGCGGGGTGCATGCAGAGGGCATTCACATTGCTTTTTGGGAGGTTGCGCCTCCCCCCCGTGCCCTATTTTGGGCTGGAAGACCTTGGAAGGCAAAATGGGGCACCGGGGCGCCACGCAAGGTCCCTGCACCTCATTTTGGGCCTGGAAAGCCTCCTGCACCGACCTGGAAGCCATAAATGGGTGAAGGGGCCTGGCGTATTTGCGGGAATGCGCATATGTACGCAGGGGGCGGGGCACATGCAATGGGGGCACTCGCATTGTGTTTTGGGGTTTTGCGTGCACTCTTTGGGCACTTGGCACCAAAAAGGTTAGCCATCACTGGCATAGGGGATTTGTAGTAGTAAGATGTGAAGCTGCCTCTCCTGTTTATTGTGTTGGGTGGAAAGGAGCTGAAATCAGTATTTCCGGAAGATAACAGGCTAGGAAAGGTTAGTAAAGAATAAAGCAAGCCTGAATGTTTTGCTTATTTACTTATTTGCCCAATGTCAACTTTCTACTAACAGTCACTCATGCCCTAGACACCAACCAAATGAACTATTGCAATGTGTTCTATAGGGAGCTGCCTTTGAAGAGTATCCAGAAGCTTCAGTTGGTACAAAATGCAACAGCATAGGCAGTGATAGTGTGCTCCAAGATCTGTACACAATATACCCCTGCTATGCAAGCTGCATTGGTGGTCAGTTTGCTTCTGGGTTCAATTCAAAATGCCTTTAAAGCCTTACATGGCATGTGACTGGGATATTTGAGGGACTGCCTCTCCCCAGTTACATGCATCAGGTTTGGTAGGAAAAGCATGTTGTGGGTCCCATTGGCTAGGGCAGGGGTTGGCAGCCTTAAATACTCAAAGAGTCACAAAGGTCCTAACCGGAAGCCCCCTGTTCAATTCTGGAGCCAACCGGAAGTCCAGTTCCCCCACCATAGAGTCTCCTCCTAGCATGGCGTCCATTTTCCTCTACCAGCCCTAACTGAAAGCCCTATCAATTGTGGAGCTGACCGGAAAACCCACCCTTTCCATAGAGTCTCCTCCTGGCACACCCTGCTTCCCAACTGGAAGCTCCTCTCAAAATTGTGGTGCCAACTGGCGACAGGGAGCTGCAGGAGAGGGATGAAAGAGCCACATGCAGCTCCAGAGCCGCAGGTTGCTGACCCCTGGGCTAGGGAATGTTGTTGTGTGGAACCTAGGAAGAAAGCCTTTTCTGCTTAGCCCCCTCCTTGTGGAACATCATTCTACTCAGAACTCCCACTCAGGGTCACCTGGAACCATGAGAAGGGCAGCAAATAAATGTAATAGCAATAAATAATCATCATTCCCCCCCAGAATGAGGTTGAACCCAAGCCTATTGGCCATCAGGAAGACCCTTAAAACATGGCTTTGTCAGCTAGATTGGGAATCCTATAGTAAAGTGGAGCCTGTTAGATGGTTATATATGGAATACGCTGTCTATATGTTTTCCTTCCACCTTGTTTTTATTTGTTTTAATTTCAATTGGTTGTTTTAAGAATTTTGTGTGTTTTCTATTGTTACTGTGTACACCTCCCAGAATCACTATGTGAGCTGAGAGACTATACAAATGTGATTAAATACTTCACTGGTGAATTTGGCCATTTCACTCACCCATAAGATGTGATCCAGCAAGAATTGCTGCTAGTAAATCTCACTGAAACCAACTAGAGTATACGAGAGTACAAGTGGTACAACATATCTTTAGACTAAGGACGGAGCAGGGAAATGGAAAAAGCATCAGATTCATGATCTAACCACTTGAAATGATCCTTTCACAAAGCCACTTCCTACCATCTTGGAAGGGAAACTGTAGAACGACTGATTTCCGTTACAACTTTGTGCATCCAGGTGTGGCAATCTGTTTCCATCCTCTGCTTGTTCCTGACAAAAAGGTTGCCCATTGGTGGGATTAGAAACAACAGCAACAAATAATTTTTCCAAGCTGGCACCCTCCCAATTCCCATAATTCTCAGAGGGTTTAACTATAGATTTTGGGATTTGTAGTCCATCATAAATAAAATTGTAGAAAGCTAGATAAACGGATGCATAATTCAGCAGAGTTCTTATGTTTCTGTCTGCCTCCGGGAGAAGAGGGGGGAAAAGGGCCCTCTGGATATTGTTAATTACTATTCTTCTCATCCATGTCCAACAGCCATTAGTTACTGTGGGCTGCTAGAAGCTGCACTCCAATGAATTACTATACCTCACCCTAAGCCTCTCCATCTTTATCCTATATAAAGCACGCTGTATAGTCAATGATTCATCTCTTCCCCCTCACCCCCCTCGTACTACATTTCTTATTTCTCATCCTTTCATATCCCAGGATTTCCCCCTCTCCCCCTTTATCATTTATCTTCTTCCACTTATTGTTTCTTCAAAGCACAGAACCTTTTTCTATACCAACAAGATGGCTTCCTTTCTTCTATGTTTATCACAAGCCAAGCTCTCCCAGTCAGGGAAGACAAATATTTTGCATGGCCTTAAACCAACACAAAAGCCATCCTTTCTGGCGCCACTAAGTCAGAGAGGTTTTTTTTGTTGTGTTGTCCCCTTCCCCCCCTCCCCCTCCACCAACTTTTTTTGGGGACCAGTTTTGTCTCCTTGCTGTCCTCCCAACCCACTAACTCTTGTGACTACTTTGAAAAGAGCAGGCAAAAAGAAGTCTGTCATTTTGGAGTGGAAGAGAGAAGTGGCTGAAAACTTCCATCCTTGAGGTTGAGCGGTTTTTTCTCTCTCTTTTAATTTTTTCCCCGTTTTTGGCAGGTGGTTGATGGAAACCACATGATGGTTCAGCCCCTGAAGTCATTTGTGTGTGTGTGTGTGTGCGAGCGTGTGTGTGTGTGTGAGCTCTGTACCTCATTGAAACCAGCTTGCCTACAAGGAAGTCAACCCCTCTCAATCCCCTCTAGTACAGTACAGCCTCCTCCAGTCCTGCGAAGGGCTTGACACACTCAGCTCCAGTCTGCTGGCAGAAGGGAGGGGAAAAAACATACAAAAAACAAACGGAGGAACAGAAAAAAGTCGGACTTTAACAAGGCAGCCAAGGAGAAGGCGCTTGGGTGGAGAAGAAAGATCTGTGATTCTGAGGACCAAACTCTGATCTGAAGGTACTTTTTCTTTTTCCCTTTCGCTTTTTCTTCTTTCCCAAAGTTTGGTGGGGTTTCTTTTTTCTTTCTTTTTTTGTTCTCTCTCTTGGAGAGTCTTTGGGGCAAATGGATTAAATGCAGTGGACCACACAGGAATTTCAGCCACGGAACCAGCAGAAACTGGGAATTTGGATTTTTAGATCCTTTGCTCTCACCCTCGACTTAAGCCACAGTGTTCTTTTACTCTAACCCCATTAGAACTTCCTCCTTCCTAATATTTTTTTTTTAAAGTCCACTCTGCTCCATTTACTGTCCCATCACTCTGTCTCCCCCGCCCCCCGCTCTAACTATTAGAGATCACTCCTCTTACTCTCTCAGGAATAAATTGTGAGAGTCCTGCATATCTACTTCTCACCCAGCCTTTCTCCAGCCGGGTACATTTCATGTGTACATAAGGGGTGGAATTGTTCTCTCCAGTTGTCATTCCCTACATTTTGCTCCCCTCCTCCCTGTAAACTGATGAGAATCCTACTGTTAACAGCTTGCTCTTAAGCTCCCTTATTCTCAGGTTTCCTTTCATCTACTTGGCAGCTGCCTAACCTTGTAAGACTTATTTGATTGTTTCATTCTCGCTCCCTGGAAGAGCTTTTAGGGGAAACTCTGCGTTGTAGCTGGAAAAGAACTATGATAGGTGTGTAACACAAGGAACCTGGGCTGATCTCAGCCACTAGCCACCCATTATTCAGCCTCCTTTGTGGTGCGTCCCCAACCTTTTTTGAAGGATGGCTCAAGCCCTACTAAGTAGGGAATTTGGGATTGTCGTCTCAAACACTGTGTTTGGTCTGCACTTATGTGCGGCTGAGTAGGAGACAGGATGGCTCTGAAGCCACAAGGTCTAACCCCACTGGGGAGTTCAGCCTTGAGGAAGTGAGGAGAAATGGCACATAATTGTGGGATGGAAGTTGTGCATGTTTGTCTATGTTTTTGTCTTTGATCCCAACATTTGTGGGAGCGGAGATCCCTGAATACGGCTCTTTCTGGTTTCTAGGTATAGATTTTCTGCAACAGAGGAAATGTATGAACTGGCTCTGGTAATCCTCAACAATTCCCACAATCAATCAAGATGGAAGCATGGAATTGTAGCTGGAGCTATATTTGTCCTTATCTATCTAGCTAATATATCAAAGGTGTCCCTGCCCAAACTCCTTGTCTCCAAAGAGGGAAGGGAACTGCCTGTGGCAGACTTTTTCTAAAGCAGGGCTTTCCAAGGGACCTGGTTTTGAAAGCGCCTCTCTTTTATTCCTTTTGTGTTTTTCGCTTTCGTGTTTTTCCATCTCAGGGGTAGATGCAATCTCCCGTTCTCAACGTCTGCAAACTAATAAGTTAAAATTAAAACAAAGGGTGAATTTTGGGGGAAATGCAGCTCCGAAGGGTCTTTCTGAGTTCCCATGAAAAGAGAGCCTCAGATCTGCTCATTGACTCTAGCGCCCTCTAGCTCCACTTGCAACCGTGCAAGATTGGCCGTCAAGAGTCGCGCCTTTTGGTCCAGGTTTGATCATATCCCAGGAGCTGCTAGAGGACTCTGCAAAACTCGCCAGAAGGGCAGAAACTGCCTCTCCCTGTTGTTTTTCTTCAATCTCTCATATTCAGAGCTGTTCTGCCTCTGGTCATGGCGATTTTTTTTTGCGTCCAAATCACTGCCTTCCCCATCTAAGCCCCTTGTGGAGTCATTTAGCCTCCCATTCTTGCGGGAACAGCTTCCCTAAATGAAACATGGGGTTGCAAACTATAAAAGAGCACTTTTATTTGTCTCTCTTTCCGTTTTATTACTGTTCTTTGATTCGGCACTCTTCTGGATTTTATCTTCCCGAGCGAAATCAGCACCCGATCTTTCTGGTAGTTGGAGAGCGTAGATAGTTATTAAATTTATTTGCCGCCGATCTTGCCAAGGGGCTAACACTGAGACCTCCCATCTTTTGCTAAGGGTATGCAGAGAAACCCTGTATTCTCCTCTATAGTTTCTCAATTTAGCATAGCATTTAAAAAAAAAAATCTTAAATCCAAGCTGTCTTGGATTTGTCCAATGCGAGTCGAAACATGAGCAGAGCAGGCTGGAAGAGTTTTTTTTCATTTATCGCCAGCATAAATGTTTGCAAACTGGGACTGCAAAGCCAGCAGTGTCTCCAGGAGCTTCCTATTCCCACCCTTGGATGCAATTATACAAGGAGGCCCCCAGGGGGATAGGAAACCCACAATGTCTGCCAATTTAAGCAAAGCCTCCTCAATCCTTTTAGCCGATCAAGCACTAGGGAGGGCGGGGAAGATGGTTATAGAGGTTATGTAGAAAGAGGGGAAAAAAAAGAGGGAGAAAATTAAGACAGACTGAGCTGATCCAAGGTGAACACAGGAGAGTCATCCAGCTAAAATGGGAGGTAGGGAATAGTTGGCGGCTTTCACAGAGAAGGCAAGAGGGGAGTGGCAGAAGTACTTAGGCCAACAGATGTGGGAAGCACACACATCTCCTCACTGCTGCCTCCATCTTTGGGAGAGCAGATCCAGCCGGCTTGTGGAGGAAAGGCTGCTTGGGAGAAAAACTATATGCCTGCTTGCCAAGTCTGCCTCCTTGCGCCAACTCTGCCTTTCTTGGCCGTGCAATTTCCTTGGCAGCCCCGCTGCTTGCTGAGCTGGCAGGCATGACCCGCTGCCTGCCATTAGAATCCTCAAGCTGGCTCCACACAGCCACAGATGTCAAAGCCACACGGGCTCCTCTGACCCACAGCACGTGGCACTCCCACCCCCTCTTCCACCCCCGCAGGCTTATTTTTAATTTGATTGTTCCAGAGCTGTGTTGGTCAGTCAATCCTGTACTTGGTTTTTCCAGTCGCCATCTTTTCCTTTTCTCCCATGATTGTACCAAAGGCCACATTGTCATGGCTGGAATCAGGACACCTGGATGGAGTCCAGCATCCACCTCTCGAAGCTGGCAGCCATAGTCCTGAACGGTCCTGACACTTGAATTCTGTCCCCGTTTTTCCTCTCTCTTCACGTCATAGGGGAGAAACCAATTTGTCAGGCATTGTGTACATAATATCTCAGTCCTATGTTCTTTCCCACTGTTCTAGGGTTTTTGTTTTTAAGGCAAACAATATCTCTATGGCATTGTGGTTGTTGTTTTTTTTGGACCCCTTTAAAACATCCCTGCAATCTGGCAAAATATCCTTACATATTCAGAGGATTGTTTTTGTGGGAGTAAATTTGAGAGGCAGGAATGCTATGCAGGCCGCTTTAATCTCCTGACCTCGTAGGAAAGTGGGTTATACAGCTAACGAAGAAACAAACGAGTAAGTAAAACCTTGGTGTGATGCAATGACTAAGAATGAAGGAGGTGACACTCAAACCAAAGTGTCCCAGCTTTGAGGCTTTAAGTTGAAATTAATTTGAAATTAAAATTTGCCTTTCTCCCCAAGTGATTTTCAGCCTCATCCAAGCATTATGACTTGTAGTACAACAGTAACAAAGGCAGGCTTTACTAAAAGCACAGGGATGATGGCTACCACTATAGGGTATTGCAAATCACTAGGGAGGAAAAGGGACACTGAATCTAGAGATTTAATGCTTTAATTGTATACACGCTCCCTTGCAGTAGGCTGACACCGTTGATCTAGATTTGTCAACTCAGAGAAAGCCCTGTTAAATATGGTAATTATGTATTATGTATATAGGTAATTATGCCTAGAATTTCAGACAGAACGTCCTACAGACGAAGGAAACGTATTGAGAATTATGGTAGTAGTATTTGTTCAGAATGGAGGGAGTCGTTAAAAAAGCAAGAATTGCAGCAATGGTGACTAATTTCTTCATCCAATATGAGCATAGTCTAATTATGCACATCATTCTCATGATATGTCAAATTTCAGGCTGATTTATTTATCACACATATATATTCCACCTTTCCTCGAAGAGCTTGTGGGGAGGCGTTACTCCTTCTGTCTTCATAACAATCTGTGAGTTGCTTAGGCTTAGGGGTTGATTCAAACATGCACACAATTCACACGAAACATTGGATAAGGCATCATTTCTTGATGAGCAATAGAACTGATTATGGACTAACGACACATCCTAACAAGGAGTAATCCAAGTAACAAGTAAACAATTCAAGAAATGTTGCCAGCTGTAAGATTTTTTTTCCACTCAAAAAAGCAAAAGAAATATAGTTTGAAAAAACAGGAATCTTTTTGATTATTAGTCCCTTTGGCCTATCATTATTTACCATAATTCCTACAGTTGCTACAAGGCCTCCTATTTGAACATTTTTAATTGGAGATACCAGAAATTGGAAAGCAAATGCACCATCATTAAGCTACCACCTGGTCCTGTGTGTGTGTGTGTGCGCGCGCGCGCGTGCACGCACACACACCACAAAATTGTCTCCGTGGTTCCCCCACAGGGGAGTCATGAAATTCTGTGTCTCAATTATACTTAACCATCATGCAAACATAATAAGAATTGCAAATACCGGTAGTACCTAATCAAGATGAAAAGTATCTTTATTTTTGCTGCATCTCCATGACCTCGTCCTCATTTTGTTCCCAACCTTTAATATACGATTGGATTGAGACATCCTGAGCTGTACCTGGGTTAGTACATCTGCCCTCCCCTCCATATACAGGTAGTCCTCGACTTACAACGGTTCATTTAGCGACCGTTCAAAGTTACAACGGCATGAAAAAGGTGAATTTTGACCATTTCCCACACTTATGACTGTTGTGGCATCCTCATGGTCAACGTGAACAAAATTCAAATGCTTGGTAGCTGACTCATATTTATGGCGGTTGAAATGTCCCGGGGCTCATGTGATCCCCTTTTGCAATGTTCTGACAAGCAAAATCAATGGGGAAGCCAGATGTTGGGCTCAATTGCGGCCGTAAGTTGAGGACTACCAGCATTCTGACACTATCTTAAGGGCAGCTTCATGATGTATAACATGTAGGAGGCTTTCTCACTCATGCCTTGGAGGGAGGGAAATCAGGGGACTGCAGTGATTTGGAAATAGGCGCAGGGGAGGCAGGATGGGGATCAGCAGTGGGAATACCCCATGCAATGCTGGTATAATTTCTTGCCTCCAATAGGGATGCAGAGTGTTGCAGCAAAGAAAGGTCCCAAGGAAGCTTCACGCAGGAGATGTAAAGCAACAAAATAGTTCTGCATTTATTTTTTTAATAGTTCCTTTTATCCAACCCGAGCAACTTAGCCTCCCTTTTCAACATGTTCTCCCCCCCCCACATTACTGCAATATGGAATATTCCAGTGTTTTAGCCAGCTGTTTGTTGGCATGCTTATGTTGCCATTGTCTTCCAACTGGCACTATTGCTAAAAATAAAGTTTCAGACCCAAAATGAGCATTTTGTATGGACAAGGAGCCAAATCATTTGAAAGGCAAGCTCCAATTTTTGATACTTTAGGTTGGGAATGGGTGGAGAGAGGTTTGCTGAGCTGCAGTGCAGATGAGAGTAGGAACCAAAACTCTTCGCCTCTATTCATGAAAAGCAGAATCTGGCTCTGGCACAGTGGCAGCCGCAGGGAGAGATGCCTGTAATTGACAGCTTCGTGCAGAGCGCTGCATGATGTTTGGGGAAAAGATGCAAGAACAGGGCCAAGATGTGAACATGTTCAAGGCTGGTCCGAGATCATTGGTTGCAGGAAACCCACCCCTACACGCTCTAATTAACAATCATGGAGAGCACATTCCACTCCGGAAAGGCTGCTGAGAAAGTGCCATTGAAATAAATAACAATTGCAAAATAGCTCTGCAATGGGGCATCAAGAGTGCAAGGGAGAACTTCCAATTAGCCCAGGAGTCTGTGTGCCTTGGCTAAGGTTGAATTAAAAGTCACTCGGTCCAGGGGTTCTCCACTTTGCATATAATCTTCCTTTTTCTACCCAGAACAGACCAAAGTTTCCTCCTGGTCTCAAATCTGCTAAAGAGAAAAAGATGAAATAGCTAGTCATTGGCTTTTGATGGGTAATACTCAAAGTCCTCCATTACAATTCTCCCGAAGGAGCTTCCAGACACAAGTAGTCCTCACATCATGACTGCCTTGTTTAATGACCCTTCAAAGTTATAATGGCGTTGAAAAAGTAGCTTTATGACTGGTCATTGCACTTACATTGCACAATCAGGTGTTTGATGGTTAGGTCTTTGCAACCAGCAAGCATTTATGACCCGTGCAGCGTCTTGCGAATGCATGATTGCTATTTGCATGCTTCCTAGCCAGCTTCTGGCAAGCAGGGTCGGTGAAGAAATCAGCAACAAAACTGCAAGTTGCAGCCACATGATGTCTTGTTCAACAACTGGGTTGCTTAGCAATGGAACTGTTTGTCCACGTTGTGGTAGTTAAGCAAGGACTACGTGTGTGAACTTTTCTACCCCTTACCAGTCAAAAATATGATGTGCCTAATCCACGTTTCCATCCATAGAAGATCATTTTTTGTCAGAATTAAAAAGGCCAACAAAGCAGTGGGAAAACACAGGCGTATTCCAAAGGCAGAGGATAAAGTCTACGCACACATCTGGGTATGCACATACTCACTGGAGAGTAGTATTCCAAGAAATAGGGCAAACACGCACAATAAAACCCTTGTTTGGAAAGCTCCTACGTTTACATTTCCTTATATCGCATTCCTTATAACATTCCTCCCTATTACTGTCAAAGTGTGTTAAAAGTTAAACAAACAAGAAAGAAAGAAAAGAGAATTCGGTATTGCCAGTTCTCAAGGCTGATGAGAAAGTTCAAATCTTATTAGTTCTTGCTTTGACATTCACAGCATGGGGCTGGTTGCTGAATAGCTCTGTTTTCCCTTTCTGGGCCCTTTCTCCTGCGATTCCCTGCCCCAGCCCCTGAGTTGGAATAAAACCATGCCATCTTAACATTGGCTCTTTGCATTACCAATTCCTATCCTACATCTGCAGCAATTCCAGCTGCATGCACACTCTCTCCAGACCCCGAGGTCTGGAAGCCAAGCAAGCACCAACCAGGGGGCTACAGCCCGAATAGGGTGGGCCAGATATTCTTGAATTGCAAGAATCTAGTTTGGCTTTCCCAGGTTGTCTGCTTCTCTTTCTGACATCCTATCTGGGCATTGCGTACTTTATGATATGAAATGAAGAGACTTAACAGGAAATCATGCCTCAATCATAAAAACGTGTCTACAGGTTTTTTTTGCACCATTACTTTTTATTGAAGAGATGTTTTTAGAGAATAAAAATAATACAAATGTAAAGGGGAAAAAAAGTAAACCAATAAGTGAATGAGCAAGAAATAACGGAGAAAAGGTAGAAAAGAAACAAGAAAAAAGAGATATTAAAAAACAGCTTCTGATCTTCTTTACAGCAGTTACAGTAATTGCGTTTATATTTTATCCTCTATAGTTATATTGTGGCTTTCTTTTATCCTTATTCTACCCTTGCTATTTCTCAAACCCATAAATCACAATTTCTTTACATAGCTTTAGCAAAAAGTACGTAAATGGTTTCCAGACAGAAAATGTGTCTATAATTTTTTTTAATTAACTGAGCAAGATCAAACAGATTATAATTTGGATAGGTAGGGAATGAAAAAGCAAAACAGTCAATACAGAGAGCTAGTGACCAGATGGAAGAAGCATATCGGTACTGTCTAATGCACCTTTGGTTATGCCTACATCTTGGTAACTTTAAATAAAGAGCTATAAAATCTATTTACCTAGTGGCTGTGATGAAGCAGTGTCAGATTCAGGGCTAGTATTTAAATTAGATAACAAGCAGTCCCTGAACAGTAAGGGGTGGAGCAATTTGAGTAGCAGGAGGTGCAACCAATAGTATCACTGCATTCGAGAGATGACTTCTTCAAACAATGGGGAACATCCCGCCTCCCAGTCTATCCTTTTGGGGGGGAAAAGAAGTGATATGCTGCAAAAATTAACAACTGAACCAAACTTGCCTACCTCACATTCCTGCTTCTAGGGACCAAACTACATATTATACTGCCATTCTGACACATGAAATCACAACATAACATAGTTGCAGGAGTGGGATTCAAAATTTTTAGCAAGGGGTTCTTTGCCCAGTTTCTGGGTGGGCGTGGCCATGGTGGACCCGGCCTAGTCGGCCTCCTGAACCACAGCGGGGTGGGGGGGCGTTTTTGTCCTCCCCGGGCTCCGGAGGCTTTCCTTGAGCTTCCGGGAGGGCAAAAACGGCCTCCCCAGGCTCCGGAGGCCTTCTGGAGGCCAGAAACGGGCCCATATCCGGCCTTCCCAAACTTCCGGTAGGCCTGTTTGTTGCCTCCCCGTACACCCTTCACTTATCTGCATCCAAAATGGGCCGC
>JANHFT010003714.1:555866-569020 GCA_032467955.1 Pseudoxenodon macrops | reverse complement strand
GTGTGATTGGACACACAAGGAATTTGTCTTTGGTGCATGTGCTCTCAGTGTACATAAAAATACAAGATACATTTGTTTATATGTAATGCCTTCTAAGCTAAGAAAATAAACGGGATAAATCAATTCTGATATGAACTGACCTTTTGCTCATACCTTGGCAGTTTCCCTTCTGCCCTCCAGATCTGCCTTGGGTGGTTTCCCCCTTCCTTGGGAGAGGGTTTAAGTGTTTAAGGAGTTGGACTGGAAACTGGAAGTCCTCGCTTAGACACAAGGCAGCTCAGTGACCTCCAGCCAGCCTCTCTCAGTCCACCCCACACCCCACAGAGTGGTGATTGTGGGGGAAATAGGAGGAGGAAAGGAGTATTATGCATGCCCCCTTGAAATGTATAAATAAAACTGAGATACAAATCCAAATGTTGCTTTAAAGCTGGCTCAGGAATTTTGGGAGTTGAAGCCCATGAGTCATAAAAGGCCCATTGTCCCCCCTACCCCTGCTTTAAAAGCATTAAAAACGATGCAGAAATTTTAGCTTTGTGGGTTTTAGACATTTTTTTGTTTCCCCCTTTTAAATATTCTCCAGGTATGTGGAAAGTGAAAAGCCATTTTTGGGGCTTGACAAAACAAGCATCTTGGGGCGTGGCCGAGCCTACCCAGCCCCCTTCATTTCGGCTGTGGAAGGTCTTCTTTCAGTACCATCAATCAAGACTAGCCCTCCTCCTCCTCTAATTTCTGATGAACCTGTGGATAAAAAGTAAGTGAGAAATGTTATGAAGAAGGCAACAAAACCAAACTCCTGTTAAGTGTGGTAAATGCTGGATAACCCAGTGCTGAGATCAGTAAATGAGGTGGGGGTATTTTTTTTTTTATATTGGCCAAGTCTGATTGGATATATGAGGAATTTGTTTCCAGTGCACAATCTCTCAGTGTATCTACAAACAACAAAGTGATAATCATGAATACCAATAGGAGAGGGTAATGGGAAATATGAGAAGGATAATAGTAACACAGCCCTACTACCTGGTTACATATCCTTAGGCCTGAGACAGTGCTGTGGAAATAAGGTGTTCAGCAGAGTGATGGCACAAGGGAAAAACCTGCCCTTGTGTCTAGTTGTTTTGGCATGCAATGTCCTGTAGTGGTGTCCCAAGGGGAGACGTTGAAACAGTTTATGTCCAGTATGTGAGGGGTCTATAGATACATTCTCAGCTCTCTTTAAAAAAAAAAAGTTTCAGTATTTTTTGTGTCTGAAATACTTTAAATAGGAAAAGGGCATAGGAATGCTCGGGGAACAACCATTCCCTCCCCAAAAGCCCTCCCTCTTTTGTTGTTAGTCGTGAAGTTGTGTCCGACCCATCACGACCCCATGGCCTTCCTGTCCTCTACCATCCCTCAGAGTCCATTGAAGCTCACGCCGACTGCTTCAGTGACTCCATCCAGCCACCTCATTCTCTGTCGTCCCCTTCTTTTGTTGCTTTAAGTTATCATGCTGCACCAATTGCAAGTATCTCTGATAGCCATAACCCAAAAGCTTTTGACTGTACATGTGCTCGGTTTGGAGTAAATACAAACAGAAAACCAATAGCTTAAGCGAAGGAAATGTTTTTGTTTTTTTGTTTTGGAGTTTTCTGAATGTAGCAACCTTTGATGAACTTCTGATTTGTGCAGGCCTTTAGAGAAGATACGCTATGGATTTTTTTTTCAGCTCGCTCAGAAAAAAAGTAAGAAATTTGGCTTGGAATAGGACAGGAGTAGAAGTATGTCCAAGGAGCCAAGCATATACAAATTGCTTCTAGAAATATACTCCTGTTTTGAGCAAAGGGATTGAGGTGATAAAGTATATCTAAGAATAGATGTTCTTGACAGATGCATCGTTTTTATTGTATACACTGAATTGTATTTGTTTATCTAAAGATACAAATTGCTAATAATTTCAGCAAAACCTTTCATCCAAAAATGGTTTTCAGTTATTGCTATTCTAATTCTTTGAACATTGGAGAATATTTTATTTGTTTACTGCATGGCAAATACATGGACTTATAGTGGTTCAAATGTTAATGTCCAGCCCACCCAGCCATTCAAGGACAGGCTGGTCTATTTGGAAAGAAAACAGACATTGGGCCGGTGTGAGCTCTTGATGGGCAATTGGAGAATAAGCACTGTTGGACCAAATACAGTATTCATGAGGTTCAACTTCCTTACTGTCTTTCTCTTAAATGTAGCAGAGAAATTATAAGTACACTTTCATCCTTCCAGAGAACCGCTTAAGAAGCAAGGGTCAAAAGGAGTAACGATCCCTTTGGCACTGAATCTGATCCAAATACACTGTAAAAATGAAGCTGTGTATCAGTACCACGTGACATTCAGGTAATAGTTCTTCAATCTTAACTCTTTCCTCCACAGCTGAAGGCAGTTGCTTTGGGGGGTCTGTCATAGCTTCAGTAACTGAATGCGGGCAGAAATGCCAACATCTTTTATTCAAACCGTTCTCTTAAGTTGCAGTCCAATTGATGCTTCTTCCCACATTCTATATGCTAAAACTTAAAGGAATATAAATCGTGTTTCCTAGCCCTTGAAACTATGTGGAAAATCTTTCATATTTTCTAAACCCCGAGGCTGTCTTGATAAGGTGTTTTCACCAGTTGTCAGCTTTAGGGGCTAAGAAGGCACCTGTCCAGATGGTTAGTCTCAACCCAAATATTTATTGCACCCAAGGGCAGCAGTTTTAGCTAACTAATTTGACCATGGATGCTATGGATGTTAAAAGTTTTTGGGAGGGACCTCGAACTTTTCTGTCCATTGATATATTTCACTTGATAATGTAACGCTGTAGGGAATCTGAACATGTTCTTGTAGAAATGCAGCCTAAAGGCCCTGCATCTTCTTTGAAGCCAAGACTGAAAAAATAGTTAAAAGCTCTTCTTTGATTCTGTCTTTCAGCGAAATAGTGTAGCCAACCAGCATGTAGAAGTTGCCTTTCTAATGACAATGTTAAGGAATGAATTGTGACAGTTTTCATGTGTGGTGTTTCTGTCCCTCTTAAGCAAAATGAAAAGAAATGCACATTCTTTTTTTTCCCCTAATAAAAATGTACCGCCTAGTTTTTTTCTTCTTCTTCTTGATTTTCCTCTTGTCTTCCAGCCCCAACATGGAATGTAAAGGCATGCGTCTTAGGATGCTGAAGGAACATCAGTCGGTGATAGGAGACATTTCCGCATTTGATGGCTTTCTTCTCTATTTGCCCATCAAGCTGCCCCCAGTAAGATTGAGGGGGGGAAATGGAAGAGTTTGCTGCAATAATTTTATGTGACACGGGTGTTTAATTCCAACTCTTTATTTTGTTAGTTGACCAACCCCCAGTTTATTTGGATAGAGCACCACCTGAAATTTTTCTGTCTTCTAGGAATAACCAAGCTGATACTGAGCTTGAAATATTTTTAGTTCACGGATGATAAATACTTTTTAAAAATATGAATTGAAACAGTGATTGTGTGTGTCTAACGTCCGAATGTTTTCCTAGTTTTCTGTGAGTTTGGAATTGAATTGTGCCCTGTTAATTTATTCCTTTGAATTATACTGCAATTGAAGTGTACCTGATAATATTGAAATGAGCCAAAGGAGTCAGGTCCCTTCTCATTTTTCCAGATTATTTTGTCATTTGTCCTATAACAATAGATGACAGTATATCTGAATTCCTCAAAGGATTTCACTCTACGATTTAGCTGCAGCTACGAAAATTATATTAGTGGAGAGCTTTGTGCTCCAAATATTTGTTGATACAATTATGATCTACCTGTCCTATGATGTCTCGGTGATGTCCCCTCCTACACCATCCTTCACAAATTATCCCCTGAGATAGTCTATGGAGATTCTCACTCATCCAGGTCATGGTTGTCTCAAAGGTGCTTTTTCAAGAGGCAATTGGACTTCTCTGGTTTTTCTGGTGTTTCTTTGAAGACGTTTTTCTGTTTTTCTTTGAAGATGTTTCTTCAGCTGAAAGCTCAAAAAGCTTCTTGGATGAGAATTGAAACGTCTCCAAAGAGAAAAGCCAGAAAAGTCCAGTTACCTCTTGAAAAAGTGCCTTTGGGACATCCAGGAGATAGGTTGAGCTGAGAGAGACTAGCTCAAAGTCATCCAGCTTTCTGTATTTTAAACCGGACTTGAACAAATGTTACTCTGGTCTCAACCTCTTCATCAATTTAACCTCGAAGATATTGAAGATTGAACTGATTATTTTGTAATTTTATTTTGTAAACAAAATTATTTTGGGAATTCTTAGGCTAATCTTATTGACACATATCTGAGTTCTGAATATATTTCTTCTACTTTAGAATATTAACCTGAAGTGTCACAGAAAGACAGATGGACTGGAAGTCAATTTAAAGATTCAGATGACCAAAATTCTGGAACCAAGTTCAGAGTTGTGTATCCCGTTTTACAACGTTATTTTCAGAAAGTGCGTAATTTCTGCTGTCTCACATCTGGACTTGAAGCATCCCATAAGTGCAGCCATTCTTAAAATAAATGAATGTTATACAAAATATCAATGTTAAAATGCTTTAGACCTATTTTCTTTTAATTGAATTTAGCAACATTGACCACTATGGATAACATGTTAGTATCTCTTAACATTTCTAATTTGTGTGATTGAATGAGTGAGCATTTTTATTTGATATGTCTCAACAAACATTCGATAGACCAATCCTAGAAAGCTCTGCACAATTAATAGTTCAAATATAATACTCATGATTATTTTAAAGCCAGATCATTTTAATATATAGCATTACAATTTTAAACCATCAATTTGTATCTGTCTACTCATAAGGAAGTGTGCGCCTTATCCAAGTCTCCAAGGTTAAAGGTAGTGGGCAAATTTTACAACTGGAGTTTTATACAAATAGATGTACTGTGCAGAAAAAGGATGGAATTTAGATTTTTGCATTGTGCAACAAGTACATGATTATTACGTAAAATATAAATGGTTGCAAGGCTGTATTTATTTTTAAATAGATTTATGTTGCAGTGAAGGGGTGCGGTGGCTCACTGGCTAAGACGCTGAGCTTGTCGACCAGAAAGATCGGCAGTTCAGCGGTTCGAATCCCGAGCGCCGCGTAACAGAGTGAGCTCCTGTTACTTGTCCCAGCTTTGAATTTGAAAGCACGTAAAAAAAATCCCACAAGTAGAAAAATAGGGACCACCTTTGATGGGAAGCGAACAGCGTTCCGTGCGCCTTCGGTGTTTAGTCATGCCAGCCACATGACCACGGAGACGTCTTCGGAGAGAAATGGAAAATTCTTAGAAATGGAGATGAGCACCACCCCCTAGAGCCAGAAACAGCTACCACGCATGTGCAGGGGAACCTTTACCTTTATCTAAGCTAAGGTTAAAACTAACCAGGTTTACTGTCTTCAGCAAGCTCAGGCCAGCCATGAGCCAATGGCAGTGCAGAGCTGGTGGCCTGGAATGTAGGGGGAAATAGAGCATAATTTCACTAATGGGAAAAAATGTCCTTTGACATCTAAGCCTAGATTTTTTAAAAATGTGTTTAATAAATAGCCATAGAATATTGGTTTAATTTTCTCAGTAACTTCTGTGATGCTTTTGGATAACACACCTTCCACTTCACAATCTTATGGGGAAATTACTTTTAATGTTTAGATACTTGTTCAATATTTAACCCTTGTTTTCTTTTTTAACTTCCCTCTTACTTAATTTCAGTAGATCATATTGAAAACATTAGAACAGGAGGCAGATTCTAAAGGGGGTCCATTCACCACAATTTATAGTCCATGACTACATTGTTCATCTGAAGCTGCTTCAAAATAAAAATGTAAAGAAACAGCTTCAACAGGGAAATAATTTCTGTTAGCATTGTACAAATGCAATTGTCTGTATTACATTTTTTTAATATGCTGTACATTTATTTTATTTTATGGGCCAGGATTCAGACGGGGCTCCTCTTCATATCCTAGTGTCACAAGTGCCACAATGAGACCTAGGACAAAGTTGGGAAGGGGGGCAAGCAGGGTCCACCCTCTGTAAGGACGGTATATTGAGTATATTTCTATGTGGATATGTAGATGATTACTACAAATATAGGGACTGAGGTTTTCCCTTCCTGGAATTAAACAGTTGCTTGGTAGGTGGACAAAATTTGTTTTCACCTCTGCCATCTGAGGTGAGGATCCCTTCCCCTTAAAAGAAATCCAGGGAGCCAAATAATTTCACCCCAACTCAAAAGCACGTCAATATCGGGGGAGGGGAGGGAGAGAGAGAGAGAGAGAGAGAGAGAGCGCTCTTGAAAAGATCCCTGAAAACAAATTAAAACCAGTATTCCATACATAGGACAAATCTCTACTTTCCCCATTATTTTGAGGAAATTCGTTATGAAGCCTTCCATTTAGAGGACAGTGAGTGAAACAATGTGCTAAATACCAAATGTCCCACTTACAGTCAGCATTTCCTTTTGGGTTGCAAGGAATGTTTTGAAATATTCCATTCAAAACAATGGAAGGCATTCAAGACAGTAATAGAAATCTCAGGAGGATATAAACTTTCCTCAAAGGAAATTTTCTTAAGCATACAATAATATTTTCTCAGGCAGAGGTATTACTAACATTGTACTGTACGAAAGAACAATCAAAACTGAAAACTTTCGATGCTGAACTGGACTGAAGGAAGAGCTGCTTCCTTTAAGGCAGGGGTATTCAACTTGGACAACTTTTAAGATTTGTGGACGTCAACTCCCAAAATTCCCCAGCCAGCCATGCCTGGACACCCCTACATTAGGGTGTTCAGGAAAATAACTTTTGCCCCTCTAAAACTTAAGCCTCATATTCTGAAGAGCCCAAAGTGAAACCATTCTCAGAAATGAGTTGTCAGGGAACAACTATAGGAAATTCAGTTCCTTGCTAAAGAAATTTTGTTACATAAAGAAAAGCAGAAGGTGACACCCATCTCTGCTACAGCCAATGTTTTCAACAGACTTGGGACTCTTTTTAAAGATCAGATCCTGCCTTCATCTCTCCCAAATCCTGTCTTCTGAAATAGCCTTCTCCCTCCTGCTGTCTAGTAGGGCCAGGTCTGAATTTGCTTAGGCAAAAAAAGGGTTGGATAATCTTCTATGTTTTCACAGACACAAAATTTGAGCCAGAAATTAAGAAGGAACAACTGGGCTTTTATTTCTAGAATGTTATTTCTATCATGTTTCAACATTCAGTTGTAAGGGGGAGAAGCAAATTAGTAACATTACAACAGTATAACAGAATACTGGAAATAATTTCTTAATCATTTGTGTACACTCTTACAGGTCTAAACTCTGTCTAGAAGTTAAAAATATGGTCTTGATTCCAAAGATTTTTAGATTGGGTACTCACAATTTTGTCAGACTGCCCTCCCACCTTTTGAAACTCTTGTGAATAATAAATTAGTGAAATTCATTATCACAAAATTTCAAGGTAGGCTAAGTCAACAAACACATAAAGCAGTAATTTCAGGAATGGCCTTTCTGTCCACAATTGAGTCCAAAATTTCCATTGCCAAACAAAACAGTTGTTAAGTGAGTTTTGCTCCATTTTACAACCTTTCTTGCCACAGTTGTTGAGTGAGTGACTGCAGTTGTTAAGTTAATAACACCGTTGTTAAGTGAATCTGGCTTCCCCATTGACTTTGCTTGGCAGACGGTCTCAAAAAGTGATCACATGACTCCAGGAGAGTGAAACAGTCATAAATACACGCCAGTTGCCAAGTGTCTGAATGTTGATCTTGTGATTATGGGGATGCGGCAATAGTTGTAAGTGTTAAAAAAATGTCACAACTCACTTTGTTCAGTGCCGTTGTAATTCCAAACAGTTGCTAAACCAATAGTTGAAAGTCAAGGATTATCTGCAATAGGGTAGATGAAGAGAATGTTGAAGGCCTAGTATAGAATGAGTGTCTGTCTCATTCTATACTAAACAAAGCCAAGGCAGGATTATTTTGAGTATCTTTCTCACCCTTCCCCCGTCTGGACCAAGTAATCTTTCCCACTTCAATGGCCTACTCTTGTCTTCCATATGCTCAAAGTCAAGTCTACCTTCTTTTACAAAGGCATAGCGGAGGGCAGTTGCTTGAGTGGCTTTGAAAGGAAGTTGACTAAATTCAAGGAGGGTGGGTCTCTGAAGGCTATATTAGTCAGTGCCCCCTCTGGATTGGGGTCAGTATACTTTCAGACATCACTTGCTGTGGGAGACTGATAGGAAAGACATTATACCTCCATCTCACCAGAGGAGGGGTGGGATCTAACTTACCTCACCCACCGCTGGTTCACTGCCTCCCACAGCCCGTGGCCGCGCGCATGCACAGTAGAAAAAAATTCGAAAAATTCCCCCCCCAAAAAAGGCAACAAGATGGTGACGCGTGTGCAGTGCCAGAAACTGCGCATGCGCAGAAGGAAAAAAAGCCCAAAAAGAGTTTTAAAAAAATTTTGTTTTTCAAAAAATAAAAATTCCAAAAAAAAGATGGTGGCATCCACGGACCAGAACTGGCTCCATGACATCACCAGTGGCTCAGTAGAACCAGTTCGAACCGATAGGAGCCCACCTCTGCACCAGAGGTGTCTGGTTAGCCACTGTAAGAAACATAATGCAGAACTAAGAGACAAAAGGCCTATTCCCAAAGTCTTTATGTTCTTACCGTAATCTTGGGGTAGAAAATAAACTGGTTTTACTGATTGGGATGTATATGTTGTTGAAAGAGACCGGAGCATTTTCTAGATATATTCTTCTTCATCGTGTTCCAGTGACATTTTCTTTACATGGCTCCCCAGCGCTAATAGTAACTTGAGGGGACGATTCTTTTTAACAGGGCAAAGCAGAGGAGAATTCCCTTTCCAGCAGAACCATCATCCTGATCAGTGATCACAACCTCCTCCCATGTGCTGCTATTTATAGTAACACAGCAGGAACGCCATAAGTTCAAGTGACAGGTTTTTAACATCATGTGCAACTCAGTCCTTTAATACAGATTTACCACCTCAGTGACAAGCCTTTGTGGTAACAAATTACATCCTTTCACCTCACTTTCTGCAACTTAAGTATTGAAACATGTCATATCCAAGTCCCAAATTGCAACTTACAAAAGTGCAGGAGTCGCCCGCTGCTTCTGACCCTTCCTGGTAACATGGCAATGAAAAGAAACGACCAATGTGGTATTGTTGCATCATCCCCTAGAATAGCTTCCCTCCACTTGATGCGCTCCAGATGCGGCTAGGAAATCTGGAACTGCATTGTGGCATATCTGGAGGGCATCAGGTTGGGGAAAAAAAATGCTATTTCTGGAGTATCAATCAATCGAACCGATCAGACAGCACAGCAACTGCTGGTGCATTGTGGCTGCATCCCTTTTTCTGCAATACATTAATGGAAAGTTGCTGGAGCTGTGTAAACTGGCAATAGTTGTATTTTTATAGCTTGGTTGCAATTCTCTTTTTCATGTGTGAATCAGTCATAAATCTGTCCCAGAAGCATTCTGGCTTCTGATCTTTTACAGACTTGAAGCATTTACCACAGCTAAACTGGAACAATTTTAATCATAGCTAAACTTGAACTGAAACGAAGGACATTAAATGGTTTGATTCTTCCTGGTCAAGTTTAAAAAGGTTAAAATTAAAGGAAAGGAAAGAAGGGTGCTTTAGTGGACCAGCTGCCAAGGAGAATTTGAAAAGACTGTTACAGCATACTGTAGAACCAAGATCCTTGGAACGTCATGACGAATAAGAAGAAAAGATTGGCTCTATTGAACATCTGTACTCTTAATTATTGTATATACAAGGGTTTTAGTATCCCATGCAGGTGAATATCCTCAGTGTTTGATATTCTATCTGAGTTAATGGGTTCAGGACTAAGACCCTGCTGGAGCAATGCACAAAGAATACTGAGTGCTCACACAATGTACAATGATCACACAATTAAATGCTTCAAGCTCTAGACGCATAGTTTCCAGGAAATGCTGAAATCTGGCATGCATTTCTTTGAGTAACCATCTGTCACTGGCTGCAATTAAAGCCTAATGTGATGTTTTGAACATTTGAACATTCATTGATATGCATAAAATAAACAAGGGAAGGAAAAATGCTGCTGCAGAAGATAGAAGGAGTTCAACAGCAGAGCAGAAGTAGCTCAGAAACAGCTGTTTGTTCAATATTTCTGTACTTCTCAGGGTTGCACTTTCTGTCCATATATATTTGGTGGATGGTATAGTACTGTGGTTATTTCTCACCATTCAATACTTATTCCAGCCTCTAGAAAAACCGGCTTTCTCCATCTACATATCCAGAATTTTGGATTTCAGTCAACCTTAGTTTGCCATCACTCCTTTCTCTAACACAAATTAGGGTGTGTGTATGGGGGAGCTTAAGAATTAACGGTAATGCTTACCTATTGCATTCCTCTGCAATGCTCCTGTTTTCCTCCAACAAGGAGGACTTGAACTTCACACAGAGCATTCCTAAGCATGTTACAGGATATGTCAAAGCAGTTGCTTGCTTATTTATTATTGCTCAAAATGTTGCAGGGATGTGGGTGGGTGGCATCCCAAGGACAGCTTCTTTTGCTCCAGTCCAGCCTTTCCCATCCGTCTTTTTTTTTTTTTAATCAGATAGTTTTTCACCTCCACTGTATTATCAGCCTGTCTTGAATGGTTGCAAAGATAAGGGTGTTTTTATGCAAATGATATTTTTATGGTTTCCTGAAATGGTATGCAATTTATTCAGCTTCTTCTAGACCGGGAGTGTCAAACTTGATTTCATTGAGGGCTGCATCAGAGTTGTGTTTGACCTTGGGGGCCCAGGGTGGACGTGGCCAGGGTGGGCATAGCCAGCATGACATCACTCATGTTGGGGGAACCTGTGGTGGACTGAGTGCTCTGCCAGTGAAAATGGGCTCCTGGGTCCCGTTTTCAGCCACATCAGCCTCCTGCAGCCCTCTGCCAGTGAAAATGAAGCTGGGGGGGGGGCACACTGCATTTTTGCTAGCAGAGGGCTACAAGAGGTCATCATGGCCTAAAACGGAGCCTGGGACAGCTGTGCACAGCCCTCCCGAGCTCCGTTTTCACTGGCAGAGGCACTACAGACTGGACCTTCACTGTTTCCAGGGTGGCCCCACTGGCCAGATCTAAGCACCCCACGGGCGGGATCTGGCCTGCGGGCCTTGAGTTTGACACCCCTGTTGTAGACCTTGGAAGAGTCTGGGAGATGAAGATGGGGGAATCGGGGTGAAGGGAATCTAATTCAGCCATGCAGTTTGCTTGACTTCAATTATACATTTACTTCATACCCTCAATCATTTATTGACACACAGAGTATTCCTAATTTTTTCTTCGTTCATTCTCAGCATTAGCCAATATTGGCCCCTGCCATCATGATGCTGCTTACTTGCATCTTGGTCCTAGTTATCTCGCTTTATTCCACGTGCCGCCTTAAACACATCACAGCTGAAGACAGTCAGATCAATGATCAGTGATTTTTTTTTGCAGCAGTTCTTTCTCTCGTTACTGTGAGCTTCTGCTAAGAATACTGAGAAAACATTCAAAGGATCACATTTAAGTGAGGTGTTTGTTGTGCAATTTCTTTGCTGAGTGGTCAGATATTTAAAGGAGGCGCCGAGATGGTCATTTGGACTTGGTTGTATTGTAAAAGCTTGTGCTGAGACTGAGGGGGAAAAAAAGAGGAGTAAGCAAAAAATAATCTAAAAAATGAGGGAAACTCCCATTGCTGACTTATCTAACAAACAGACTTTTTGTCATGCAAATATTTTGGGAAAAAGAGACTCAGAGGTTTCAGAGAGATCCTGCCTTAATGAATGCACCAACGATGCATGGCTGGAAAATTCCTTGCTCAGCATATTTCTGTATAAAGGTAAAGGTTTCCCCTGTTCCAGTCATATCCAACTCTAGGAGGCAGTGCTCATCTCTGTTTCCTAGCCAAGGGAGCCAGCATTGTCTAAAGACCCTTTCTGTGGTCATGTGGCCAGCATGACTATATACACCAAGATGCATGGAGCTCTGTTTCCTCCCCACCAAAGTGGTACCTATTTATCTACTTGCAGTTGCATGCTGTCAGACTGCCAGATTGGTAGAAACTGGGGCATGAATGGGAGCTTACTGCACCATGCGGTGCTTGGGTCTTGAATTACCAACTTTCTGGTTGACAAGCCCAGCATCTTAATCACTAGATCACTGCACTCCAATCCCCAATTCTGTATTCTGATCCCTAATTCATGCCATTACAACTCAAAAGGAAAGCCTGTGTGAATCTTGCTTCTGTGATTGTACTCTTAGGTTAAGGAGGTTAGAATATGTTTCTCCAAGCATTTCCCATTTTCCTTCTTTGGTCAGAGGAAAAGAAAGGGGGGGCCATTTTTTACTTGTAGCACCAATAGCAAGACTGATCCCACTTTTAGATGGACCAAAGCATCTACTATCTCTAATAGATGGTTTGCTCTATTATCCAGAGCAACCGATTCATTCTGCTTAACGAAAAGAAAGCTGCCAGCATAGCCTTGAGCTTTGATGCTTCTATCTGGAGCTTCTCCAAACGAAGCTTCAATAGTTCTTTGGATTGACCTGTCACCTCATAGTCTTGCTCTGAGAAGTTACCTAAGCAAGTATAAAGCCAACAGGCTTGGAAGCCATTGCAAACAATGAGGAACGTTGTGTGTGGATGGATGGATGGAGAGCGAGATGGTTTTGGGTGAATGGGGGATGCAGTGGCAATTCAGGAAGGGTAAAAGTGAAAATCAGCAGCAGCTAATCCAACTCAAGAGAGTCTTGATTGAAAACATAACCCTTCTGGTTTCAGATTTCATAAAAAGAACATTTGAACCACCCATAAAATTGCCTCAGGTCAGAAGTGTCTGTTGCTAGCCATGATAACATCAAAGTAAAAAGAAAATGCATTAAGATGCCACAATGCAAACCTTACCCTTTTCTATTTGTATCAGACATAAGAAGAAATGGCACCATGAAGTTGCGACATATGTTTTGTCACTTCCTATCTTCCTTCCCACCAATATATACCGTATTTTCGGAGTATAAGACGCACCTGAGTATAAGACACACCTGAGTTTTTGGGGAGGAAAATAGGGGGGAAATCTGCCTACCAGGTATTCATCTGGCTAGCA
>JANHFT010003714.1:498214-513850 GCA_032467955.1 Pseudoxenodon macrops | reverse complement strand
TGCCTAATGTTCCCTTGATCCATCTCTGCTTGCTGCAGAGCTCTGTTAAACCATTCATCCTTTTCTCCCCCACTGATCTGGAGGAGGGGGGGGGAAGAGGAGGGGATGGAAAACTCCTGTTGAACAAGCAAAAACTCAGCGCCCACCTACATCTTCTCCCTCCCTCCCTCCCTTCCTCCTCCTTTCTCTCTCTCTCTCTCTCTCTCTTCTCTCTCTCTCTCCTTATATAACCCTGCATTAAGTAACCTACTCATGGTTTCCCACTCGTTTTTCATTCTTGTGTCACTCTTCCTATCCCACTCCTCCCCTCAGGATCTCTAGGTCCCAGAGCTAACCAGGACACAGCCTCCCTCCCCTCTTCCTGAGAGGAGGCCACAGCTGGTTATTCTCTGTCAATATTTGGGAGGCGTGTTCAGCCTTGGGGATGAGGGAAGGCAATATGATTTGCACCAGGCTGCCTGCATTTGCTGTGAGTTTGCAAAGAGCTGGCCGGGAGATATTGGGCTTTTTATTTAATCGTAGGAAGAATCTTACCCTTGAAAGCTAAACAAACAAGCAAAATAACAGGATTTGTACATCCGACATAAGCGGTCAGTCCGCTGGGCTTTAAATGTTTCGGCTGGAGTTGTCTGCTGTATAGAACCCCAGTGCTGGGAAGAGGCACCAATTCTTCTCTGCAATAAGGACACGTCGCCTGAAACAGGGAGAAGGGGTTAATGTCTCTGTCCAAAAATGGCTCCATGATGCTGTCTCTGCTGGTCTGTCAGACTCTTTTGGTCTTCTCTTCTTTCCCCTTTGTGGCCTTTTCCCCAAGTGTATCCGACCACGGCAGAAATATACTTCTTTTTATTGCCATGACCTCTTCTCTTCATCTCCCAAGCCCCTGCCTGAGTGAGACAGGCCTAAGCCGTCCGTAGTTGTACCACTGTTGCAGTGGTATTTTCTCCCTCGTTCCAACCCTGTCCTACAAGTGTATACCAATCGGTTTGGTTTTGTCCCCTGTTAGACGACTGCCAGTGACCAGGAATGCGAAACTGAGGTGGAGATGAGATTCATCAATAGGAACAGCAGATTTCACGCTGGTCCCTGCAGTTTTCTACTGATTCAGAGATGGTAGACAGGCTTTAAATTTTCACACTCCTTTGGGATTTCTGTGAACTGTAAGCTGCACAATTTACAAACCCAACCCCCCCTAATTCTTGGCGGCATCATCCAGATGCTTTTCATGAGCTTCTTGCAAAATGTTAACTTCTAGAAGTAGAGGGATATATTAAGTACTCGGAAAATGTCAAAGACATGTGCATAGAAATGTCGGGACATGTTAATTGCATTTGTTCATCTTAATCACATTTACAGCTGAAGTGAATTCAAGGAAATGTTAGGATTTATTTTTTTATTTTGTTTTTTTGGTCCTGGCTTTGTCCACTTCTTGCTGTGCTGTTCCTTAGCATCACATTTAAGAGCTAAGCACCAAGCCGGACTTATGCTGATTGTCAAATTGAACCAATCTGGAAGAGTCAGATTGCCCTCAGAGCACATAATCCAGTTCTATGCACTTCTGTGCCCACCCACCCCCCACACATATCTGTACAGATCCAAATGGATCACATTCAGCCCACAAACCCTCACTCTGCCTGCCTGCTCCTTATTAGTACAGGGATCCTTTCCTTGATAATTCTCCTCTTCACCCACCTGGGTTACTGAGCATTGTTTCTCACCTACAGTCACAAATATCCAGCACCAGAAATGGACTACCATTTGGCACCTGAGAGCTTCATTTCATGGTTTCTTGGAGAAGCGAGATAATGGTAATCTGAGAGTTTCAGTGAGCGTGAAGAAAGAGGCAGCCCTTTTTTTCAGACTGGGGTCTTTGCTTTCTTAATTGCCTTAGACAAACTGTAAGCATTTAGTTTTCATGGACCTCCTCCCTCAAAACGATGGGATACGCAATTCAGTGGTGCAGCCCTATGGAACTTCAGGGCGTTCTGTAACTTGCAAGTTGATCCTACACATTGTTTGCAAAATACTTTTCACAAACCGGAAGACTTCAACGTAATTGCTATAGTGATGCATAGTAGTATTGCAAAATTAATGTCATTCTTGTTTGCTACTCAACTACCTAAGAACCTAGCCTAGTCATATTCTGTTATGTCAAAAGGAAGACCTTTGTTTTTATTTAAGTATTTATCATTCTGAATTCCACCCTTGGCCATTTAGGGGTCACCGTAATCTTCTACTGCAGCCAGACAAACAAACTTAGCCAATTCTACTAGATACCTATTAGCTATCTGCTGTTGGTCCAGCTGTTGCTCTAATAATACACACTATTTCCCCCCCCCCATGAGTGCTCGTTTCTGAAATGTATCTCGTCCCTTGGCAATGCCATGCACTGTATATCTGTCTGGGCAATTGCCATTGGTCCCAACTGGCCCTTAAAGGTGATCATGGCTGACCTTACAGATTTCCTGCCAGTCTTGGGTCCTCTAGACGTATTTGATCACAGTTCCCAGCATCCTAGCTGAAACTGAAGCCCTTGTGACCTCTTGTCCCGTTACTGCAATGTGGTGTATGTGGGGCTGCCCTGGAAAAGCATTCAGAAGTTTCAACTGGTGCAGAATGCAGCTAGACAGGTAGTTACTGGTGTCGGATACCTGACACATGTAACACCACTGCTGTGTGAGCTGCATTGGCTGCCAATGTGCTTCCAGGTGCAATTCAAGGTGCTGATTGTCATTTTTAAAGCACTTCATGGCTTGGGCCCAAACTACCTAAGGAATTGTCTTCTCCCATTCATTTTACCTGTAGACTTTGGTGCAGCAGGTTGGACAAACTACAGATCCTGTCTGCCAAAGGATGTTGGCTTGCTGGGGACTAGGAGGTCTTCTCTGCCATAGCTCTCGTCCTCTGGAACCTTCTCCCTTCAGAGATTAGGATGATGTCAACCCTGTTGGCTTTTCATAACGCTGTGAAGACCAGATTATGTTCCCACACCTGGGGCTCCAAGTGTGTTAAGGATCCCATTTCTTGGCTATATTGACACCTGTGGCAATAGATTATATATTTAATAGGTTATATATATGGCAACCATATATATTTAATTTGTATTCCTTTACTTTTAAAAATTGTTTTATATTTTTACGAAATACACTGCCCGGAGTCATTTGTTCAGATGGGCAGCTATAGAAATCAAATCAATCATGTTTTTTAAAAGAATAAAATGCAAAGGATCTTGCAGTGAGAAGCATCAAGTCCAAATGATTCCCAGCATGCTCAGTTCAGTCCAGGAACTGATGCTAGGCCTTCTTTTTGGCAGCCAATGTTGTTGCTCCAGCATGCAGCTCACATTCTCTGACATCATTGGTGATGGCTTTGTAGGCAGGTTGGGTCACTCTGGATTTCAACTCCAGGTTCCTGATTTGGCTGAGTACTTCATCCTTCCAAAAAGTGTCTTCAAACATTCACATTTGTCTTGCAAAGAAAACATTGAACTAGGAGTCCCATGTTGCCCTCACATTGTGTGCAGAGGTGGGTTCTGAATCTTCTTACTGCCGGTTCGTTCAGGGTCACGCCTTGGGCACACGCGCACGCGTCAGTCAAAAACTAGCTTCTGCACATGCGCAGAAGCAAAAATTACCTTCTGCGCATGCGCAAAATCCAAGATGGCAGCCTCCACGGAGACACCGACAGAACCGGCTCCTTGATGTCATCGTGGAGTTACTACTGGTTCTGTAGAACCAGATAGAACCGGTAGGAACCCACCTCTGGTTGTGTGTTAGTCTTTAAATACGACTGCTCTACAGTGCTCTCTGGGCTATCAGCTACAAATGGGAGCTCATTCTACTTCCGTCTCCTCTGCCCCTCCCCAAAACTAGTTTTATCCAACCAGATCCACGATAATATAAGTGAAAGACCTGGCTTCAGATGCTATCTCAACACACACACACACACACACACACACCACATCCTGTCCTATTTATGCACTGATGTGTTCATCAAAGTGGAAGATAATCAACGAAGACGATGATTTACTCCCCACTTTTTACTAAAAGAGCTGAAAGAGGCACATGCAACATCCCTTCCTATTTTTCTGCCTCTATCTTACGGTGTTGAGAATGGCTGATCTAAAACCGCTCCATACGTTTCTGTGACTAGAAGCTCAGCCTCCCCATTCCTAACTCAATACTTTCACCACTATCATCACCGTCATGGGTTTCATTAGGTTGGGGCATGTTTTATGACACTGCAAGAGGGGTCAATATTCATCCTGGCTGAATGTATAGGAAGAGATCATTCACTTCGATCAGAAAGCGAGACAGGGCACGTCAGCGTCTGCAATAACCGTATGCGTTTTTGTCCTTATAATCTTTGAGAATTCTGCTCTTAGAAGCAGAATTCTCTGACCTATATAGCTTATGCAGATTCATTGTCATTACTTTGCATAATTCATTCTGTTTTTCTTTAGCTACAGAGAGGAGGGGGGGGGAAAGAGGCAGTTCATTTTGGGACCATCTGATACCTTGCTCAACATTTTATCTGGCTTCTGAGATTTCATCAGATACTGGTCTCATGTTCAAGATAACCTATAGCTCCCCACAGGTTAGAAAATCCTTTTTGGACAAAAAAAGTGGGACCCTGAAGAAGTCAAATTTTATGTTCAGTTTTTATACTCACGTCCATGAAATGATATACTTTGAGTCCTCATTATATCATACAGCTGGGCTTGCTTGTTCACATCAATACTGTTGCATAGTAGTTCTCTGTTCTCTCCACTGCAAGCTATGGAGGTTAATCTACAAAGGGCAGGTTGCCCAACTTGATGGTGTCTTCCTTTAATTCATCTGTCTGTGACATAAAATCCACATTGGACTATTGTAAAAAGGTAAAGGTTTCCCTGTCAGTCATGTCAACTCTAGGGCACGGTGCTCGTCTCCATTACTTGACTGAGGGAGCCAGTGTTGTCCGAAGGCACTTCTGGAGTCATGTATCCAGCATGGCTATATGCCAAAGGCGCACAGAACACTGCTACCTTCCCACTGAAGTGGTACCTCATAATCTACTTGCATTTGCATGCTTTCGAACCGCTAAGTGGGCAGGAGCTGGAAGCAAATTGCCTGGGAAGCTCCATAGAACAAGAGCTTCTAACTGGAATTAGAATTTTGGTTAATGATCAAGGATGATGGAAGTTATAACTGAGTAATATCTGAAAGGTTACAAGTCATTTACTTACTTACTTACTTACTTACTTACTTACTTACTTACTTACTTCCCAAATTTATATGCTGCCCAACTTGCTTTCAAGATACTCTATCATGGATACAAGAAGCCGAGATGTGAATCTTGGCAGAAGAGGAACCAGGGAGCCAACCTAAGGGCAGAGTGCTCTGTGGGCCAGAATTCAAGCTCAGAAATGCATTTGGGAAGGGTGAGAAGTCAGATCCAGGAAAGAGAAGTTGGCAGCAGCAAAAGGCAATGGAGCACAGATAAAATAGAAGCATTGCTTAGTAAGACGGATGGCAACACTAATAGGGTCAGAGACGGTTGTTGTTGCCTAGGAAATGATCCAGAAGGATCAACAGGTGCACCATATCAGGAGAAGAGAAAATTATGGAATTATTGGAGGCAGAACCTTACTGGAACTCAGTGCTGACAATGGATTCCTCTCCCTTGTGATCCCAAGCAACCCGGCATGCAGGGATTAAAGAACTACTTTTAAGTGTCAGTAGCTCCTAATAGCCAAATGTTCATCCTACCAAAAACTGCTTCCTTTTCCTTCTTTCATCTGCTGCTTGCAACCATTTATCATATGACATATTTTCTGGAAGCTGAGGAGACAATTTATTCCCGATGACTCCCCTTCACTCTTTATGGTTGTCTTGCTTAGGGATTGCCTAAGCAATTTACTGGCATTACTGGTCTTATTTTTTTGCCTTTTGGCCTAATGCAGCCAACTTTCCCAGGCTTTCTTGACCAGCAACAGCTCCTGCGTGATCTAGGCAGGCAGTGCCAATTTGCATCAAAGGATTTGATGTTGGCCAGGGAGAATAGTTGACGTCTAGCAGCACCGAGGACAGTTCTTAAGGGTAAGACTACCATGGAATTGCTGGACATTGGGGGGGGGGGAGCTGTCTGCTGCAAGAGGGAGGCCGAAGGAACATGCGTAGCTTCTCATTAGTTGCCCATCAAGCCTAAAAACACCCTTCCCAAAAACCAAAATTCTTTTATTCATGAGACAACAGATGAATAAATGAAGGCTCATTTGATGTCTTTGAAAACACAAATTTTAAAAAGACAAACGCATGAGCTTCTATATATCGGAAAGAAAGGAAGCCAGCAAACTACAAACTGAGCTGGAAACCTTTTTGTCTGTCCCTGAAAGAACCCAAATGCACGAGATGGGTTGAGTGGCAATTGCCCCCTTGGAAGAGGTTTTCTATACCCAATGGCAGGGTTGGAGGGAAAGAATAGGACTCCTCTTAACTATCGATTGCTGTAAAGGAGGGCCAAGGCTGCTCAGGGCAAATAGTGCTTCTATATATAGGTTATTTTAAAAGGATGGGCTGGGGAAAATTCCCATACACAGAAGCTGCTGTGTTATGGCAAGATTCTGCTATGCAGCAAGTAAAGGCAGAGCATGGACATTTACTAGGAAGCAGCGGATGTTTCATTTGTTAACTGTTATACTGTGTCTGCTTTTAATATGATAGCAGTGTTTTCTTCCTTGTGAAAGATGGACTTTGACTACAGCGAATAGCATTTAAAGCTACATGTGGATTATGAAAGAAGGTGTCACAGAGAGGAGGGGGGGTCAACCTATTTTCCAAGGCACCTGAAGGCCAGACAAGGAATAATGGATGGAAAGTGACCAAGGAGAGATTCAACCTGGAAATAAGGAGGAATTTTCTTGACAGTGAAAACAATCAACCCATGGAACAGAAGTTGCCTTCAGAAGTTGTGGGAACTTCATCACTGGAAGCTTTCAAGAAGAAAGCATTGGACTGCCCTCTGTCAGAAATGGTGTAGGGTCTCCTGCTTGGGCAGGGGGGATTGGTCTTGATGATCTATAAGGTCCGTTCCAAGTCTTGTTATTCTATTATTCTAACTGCAAATCCAGTTATCGCCTTAATACTTAACTGCTAAACTTTCCTTGGTACTTTTGACATGTGGCTAATTTGAAAATTAGCACCCAAAAAAATCATACCATGATAGGCTTTTTAAGTCCGTCAGCTGACTTCTTTTTATAACACTTGACCTTCGCTAAGCAAAGCTTGGTCTTTCAAGTTTGGGAGAATTAATCCTTGGACATTTGTTCCACCGATTTATGAGAACACTGAAATCATTTACCAAGAACATGTGCTATAATTATGGCCAAAGCAAGCAGTATCGAATAAACAACGACCATAAAGTTTTTAAAGGATCCAGCTTTAAGCATAATTTACTGATTTTTCCAATGCAGAACTGCCAAAAATCAAGGCCGAAAACCCGCTGGCAAGTGCGCACAAGTGCGCTGGAGCTGACAGGGCAATGCCTTGCGCGCCCTCAGAAATGGCTCCGCATGCCACCTGTGGCACGCGTACCATAGGTTCGCCAACCCCGGAATAAGATTTGCATAGTTTTGGTTCTGCTTTATTTATAGTCCTTGCACAGAGTTCCTTGGGTAAATGGCGTCTGTATAAATTTGTTCAATAAATTATTTTTAAAAATGAGAGAGAAATTGACAAGAGAGAAATTCAAGGCATTCTCTCAGGTAAAATTCCTCTCCACTTTGCCAAAATCAAATCAACATACCTGGATTTTAAAAACAACAACAACACTGCACAGCTATTCGACCATGTTACAGGAAACCTTCCGCAAATATTCAAAAAAACACAGAAACCTTTCCTCGCTGTCAGTGTTTCTTCTGCACCTTGATTTGCAAACCTGTATTAACTATAACCTGCATGACAGCATAATTACTACATATTCATGTCTAATTTGATACCCTGGTTCCTTGGCCTGCAATATATATATATAAATATATATATACTGGCCCTTGATGCTGTCACATAATCAGATTTTGTTCTGTGACAACTGTTTGTGCCAGTTCAAGCAACAAACAGAATCACATTCGATCAGCTCTTTTTGTCAAAGTGAAGCCAAGTAACAAAATGCACATTAAAAAATAGCAACCAGACTTTACTAGGCTAGGGTTATTACTACAGGTTTAATCTGATTAGATTGAGATCCTGCCTTTTAATCCCATGGTAAAATCAAGGTGTGTAAGGAACCTCTTTTGATTCCAAACACAGATTATAAAGGGGATGACAGAATATAAATCAAAAGGAATACCGAAACTACGGTAATTAATGATTAAAATACTGGGAAATAGGATGAGGCTCTCCCGAGCCTTATGTGGACCTATGCATAGGTAGTGCTTGCACAGGTAACTTGTATACCAAGAAGACTTGAGGATACCAATGGAACAGCCCAACCTCCCAGGGACCTCTAATAATTCTATCATGTTTTGTGAAGCCCCACATAATCACCCAAGTTCATTGATCAACTCTAGTGGCATCCGGAGCAGAGGTGGGTTCTGAATCTTCTTACTGCTGGTTCGCTCAGGGTTGTGCCTCAAGCGCGTGCGCAAAGTGAGCGAGCGCATGCGCAGCAGTCAAAAACTAGCTTCTGCACATGCGCAGAAGCAAAATCCAAGATGGCGGCACCCACAGAGACACTGACAGAACCGGCTCCGTGACGACATCACGAAGTTACTACCGGTTCTATAGAACCTGATAGAACCGGTAGGAACCCACCTCTGATGCGGAGCAATGGAATTGGTAGCTTTGGGGTACCTCTATAGCATGTTTCCTAATCTTGGTCACTGGAAGATAGATGGACTTCAACTCCCAGAATTCCCTAGCCACTCATTTGCCAAGGTTGGTGGTTCTATAGCATCAAGCGAACCTCAGCTATTGCACAGGGAAAAAATAGCTTCTGGTTTTGATTGATTGATCGATTTTCTTTGCTGCTCATCTCCCCTACATAATGACTCCATCTTTATCCAACTCCTCCACCATCTCAATTGCATTATTGGCGATTGCAGGGGGGTACTTGGCTGTACGTACTTCAACCAGGAACCAAAGGTGCTTTTTCAGGAGGCAACTGGACTTTCTTGGTTTTTCTTTGGAAGACGTTTCACTTCTCATCCAAGAAGCTTCTTCAACTCTGACAGGATAGTGAAGAATGGAAGGATTGATATTCCTTGCAGACAGCTGGTCATTTGCATCCTTTTAGAGGGTCCTTGAAGCACTTGACGGTTTATCTGTGTCCTCAGGATCACCTGAGTAGTGCAAATAGTTCCTGTATTCTGCTATTTTTCCCTCTGGAAATCCATTCCTACTCCCACACCATTCCAAGGGTGTTCATCTCAAATTGTAGCTATATAGTTCATCCCAAATTGTAGCTATACAATTTGGGATGAACACCCTTTGAATGGTGTGGGAGTTCGGAATGGATTTCCAGATAGGGAGGAGGGATTGTAGACTACAGGAACCAGGAGCACCATTCAGGTGACACTGAGGATACAGATAAACCTCCAAGTGCTTCAAGGATGCAAATGACCAGCTGTCTGCAAGGAATATCAATCCTTCCATTCCAGAAGAAAGTCCAGTTGCCTCCTGAACAAAAAGCACCTTTGGGACAACCATGACCTGGATGACAAAGAATCTCTACAGAAACCAGGAACCAGTTCTCTCCTTAGGCCAAAACAACCCAAATATGCAGATATTTATAGAGTAGCAAGTCCTGGCTAGCTTGGCAGCCGACTTGCCTAAAAGGAAAGCTGGGGGCAGCAAGTCGCCAAGGCCCCACCATCAGGAAGAGCAAGCAAAAAAGCTCTTGTCCCCAGGCTGAATCATAGGTGTGCGAGCCCAAGAACCTGGCCTCCTACATCTGCTTCTCCGACGCTTGCTCCTCTTCTAGAACATTTGAGAGAAGCAGGCTATGGGAGGTCCTTCAGGTTAGAATCTTTCAAAATATCATTCCGAAAAGCTCCGACGCTCTTCGGTTAGAAGCAATGTAGCCAAAGGGAAAGAAAATCTGAGGGAATGTTCAACCATTAGAATATTTGACCAGAAGCTTTAATTCAAGCAACAGATGCAAAAAAGAAAAACAAACAGAGAGAATCTCAGATCAGCCCTGTCAGAAAAACTGAAATGAATTCGTCAGTTTCTTATTTACTTACCTAACATTCCCTCAGCAGAAGGGGGGGGGGGAATCCAAGCACTGAATTCGAAGGATGATAGTTTCTCTCTCTCTCTCCCCTCTCCCTCTCTCTCTCTTCTCTCTCATTTTCTCTCTCTCTTTCTCTATTTTTTCTCTCTCTCTCTTTCTCTATTTTCTCTCTATTTTCCCTCTCTCATTTTCTCTCTCACAAACACACACACACACACGCAAGCTATGTATGTATGTATGTATGTATGTATGTGTGTATGTGTGTATATATATATCTCCAAGGCACCCCACCAGTTCCACCTGGCAAGCACAAAATCCACAGGGAGAAGTAAAATCTTACTTTTCTGAAACAAAATCCCACAAACCAGACCTGATGGGTTGCTTTTATTTTGGGAGGTGGGGAAAGAATGGCCCTTTAAAATAGGTTGATGGGATTGTTTCCAATTTCACCCTCCCTGGTATATTCCATTTTTTAAGAAAGAAAGAGAAAAAGAAAAAGAAGAGGAAGAGGAAGAGGAAAGGGAAGGAAGGAAGGAAGAGCAAAGGAGGGAGAGAAGGAGACAGAGAGAGAAAGAAGGAAAGAAAGAAAGAAAGAAAGAAAGAAAGAAAGAAAGAAAGAAAGAAAGAAAGAAAGAAAGAAAGAAAGACTTTTCTAACTTACCCGTATTTTTCGGAGTATAAGATGCATCTTAGTTTTTGGGGAGGAAAAGAGGGGGGAAATCTGCCTACCAGGTATTCATCTGGCTAGCATCCTTAGTCTTGTCTGCTTCAGCACATTATTTTATCCCCTAGTTAGTGCTGAAAAAAAGCTTCTAAAGCACAGCTGATAGAGAGAATTAATGAAAAAAGCCTGCAAAGACTTAGGACTGGGGGAAAAGCTTCTTCGGAGGAAGTAGCAATGAAAAAAGCCTGCAAAGTCGGGAAGATCACTAGCACCTCGTTAGGGATGGGAAAAAAGCTTCAAAAAAGCTACATTCGGAGTATAAGACGCATGCAATTATCAGCCTTTTTTAGAGGGGGGAAAAGTGTGTCTTATACTCTGAAAAATATGGTGTTTTATATAAGTCTTGTTAATGTAACTAACACCTAGTGGGCATTAGAAGCAGGACAGTTGTCATGATTCCTTCAAAATTCATCCTCAGTTTTTCAATATCTAAATTTAATTTCAGTACATACAGCTGAGTATAGCAATTGACAGTGAAAACCTGTTGATTGAAAAAAGTGAAAGTGAGGATTAATTTAATATCCCCTGAAATGTTTTAGAGAGGGCAGGAAAAGAAGAACTCCAGTATTTTAATAGGTCCAAAGTAGAACCCAGTTCAGCTTGCTTAATTGATTGGGAGTGTGAGATGGCTCCAGGGAAAGGGTTCAATTTACAGAACTCAAATTCTGCAAGGTGAAGATGATAGAATTTGTAACCCAGTGTGATTAGAAAGGCCTCTCGTTTGACATTCTGAATTAGAGGGAGTCCCTCCAGACAATACTGTATCCATAATTCCCAGTACATGAAGAAGAGGAAGCACAGGAGACTTTTCTTTACCTCTGCAATTCCTGTAGAGATGTGTAATGATTGGATGAAGAGAAAAAATAGATTTATTTTATACTTAAATATTGTGGATGGTAAATATAAATACTTATAACATCAGCATAAAATATTCCCCAGGTAAACAACTATCAAATCATATTAAACATAGCAATAGAGAATAAAAACTAAAATAAAAAAAGAATAAGAGCAATTGTGGATACTACTCAGTCCAATTACTGCAGACTTAATACTTTAAGGTTATATAGAGCCTTGGTGGTGCAGTGGTTAGAATGCAGCACTACGGCTACTTCTGCTGACTGCAATTTGGCAGTTCAAATCCCACCAGGCTCAAGGTTGACTCGTCCTTCCATCCTTCTGAGGTGGGTAAAATGAGGACCCAAGTTGTTGGGGGCAATAGGCTGACTCTGTAAACCGCTTACAGAGGGTTGTAAAGCACTCTAAAGTGGTATATAAGTCTAAGTGCTATTGCTATAGAAAACCCTAGCCCTATTGAAACAAGGGGAAGGTGTCATTGGAATCTCTCAGGGGAAAACTGTTCCACAAGATGGAGGTCACCAGAGAGAAACACAGTTTGCCCTTTCCACCTCACTAATCACCCCCACTTGAAATGAGCTGGCTATTTGAAATGAATAGTCTGATCTAGGGATGATGGTGCCATGAGTGATATTATCAAAGCAAGAAACTGGCACATCAAATAGCTGTGGAACTATTTTCTCTGTCTCCTCCAAGAAAAGGAGGATGAAGTTGGAAATAAGAGAGGTTGAAGGGCAGAACTTCCTTTCTTTTTCTCCTCCTTTCTTATAATTCCACTAATCCCTGTAGGTTCCTTTTTATATACAGTATTTCAAGAGTACTTTGTGTATTATTATGGGACTTATGAGTTTTTCCCCTTCAATAAAGGGGTCCTTCCATAATATATCAAATTTATTTTTCTTGACAATAGGTTTTCCTCTTAGGAAATGTGGAAACATGTAAGCCCTGATTAAGACAACCAAGCAAATTAATTCTTTCCTTGATATGAAACTGAGCAACAGTGCTATTATAGAAGCCATTCAGCAACAAGAACAGTGCTGTTGTAAGCAACGCAGAATTGTTTTAGATGGCTGACCATATACATCTTCTAAACAAATAAACAAACAAATCAACACAGCCTAAAATCATTTATTTTCTTCATAAATATTATCAAAAGTCAATAAAATAATATTTGGTTCATTGGATCAATCCATAAGGGTATGTAACAGCTCCTTGAAAATGCATGGCCAATTGCTATCTGATTTAGTTTTTGCAACAAAAAAACAATTAGTGATCCAGGGAATCAAATTCAATATGCTCTTGCATTTTCAGTCCTTTTTTCCTACAACTATCCCAGAGGTTGTCATATATATTCAGATTAACAATAAAATAAACTCCTAAACAGAGGATTATAAACTGCAATGAGTATTCTTCAAGCCATACCACTATCAGGTAGTATTCTCTCATAAGAAGTTTAGCAAAGCAATATGAAATGCACAATAATCTCTTTAAAATGTCCTGCATATGTACAGTGTGTATTAACTCAAGGTAGTGAACACATCCAACACATCTTCCTCCTCCTGTTTTCCCCACAATGACCCCATGAGGTGAGTTGGAATGAGAGAGAGTGACTGGCTCAAAGTCACCCAGCTGGCTTTCATGGCAAAGGTGGGACTAGAACTCACAGTCTCTCCCTTTCTAGCTTGGTGTCTTAACTACTAGACCCAATAATCTCTCTGTATTGGCTTCCTCAGCATACCTGGTTAGCAGGAGTGGGTTCTGGATCCTGCTACTGCCGGTTTGCTCAGGGATGCACCGCACACGCATGCGCAGTAATAAAAAAAAGCTTATGCGCAGAAGCAAAAAACAAGATGGCGGCACCTAAGGTGCCACCAAGAGAACCAGCTCGGGGGCATGGGAGGCCTGGGTCGCCACCAGTTCTAACAAATCAGGCCGCCAAGCTACTACCGGTTCCATAGAACCGGTTAGAACCGGTAGGAACCCACCTCTGCTGGTTAGAGACACTTGTTCCTAAGATTATTTTTTTATTTATTTCAATTATATGTCTACCCATCTCACAAAAAGAACTATGGGAGGCAAATACAATTAAGAATATCAATATAACAAGAGAGAGGAAAAACAATGGAAGAAAACCAAATAAAGTGACTGAGAATAACTCATCAAGCAATAAATTAATAATAACATTACAAGGTGGTTTTCCCTAGACCAGCCAGAGCTGGTAGAAGGTGAAATCGTGATGATGAAATTGAAAGCTGCTGAAAGGTCAAGACAAGCAAAGATAAATGTACTGCTTGCAAGCTCAGTCAGTGCTGCTTTGGTCCATGTCTAGGCCTGAAAGCCTCCTGAAATGGGTCCATTTCCTCCAGTGTTTTCTGAAGCTGCAACACAATAATCTTCTCAACAACCTGGTTAGGGGGTCAGATGGACAATGGAAGTTGAGGAAAAGTCAGACTTCTGCCTTCTTATACATCAGCAGGATCATCTCCCTCCTTAAAGATGCATTCTCCACTACCAGAGTCCACCCATCTATCCTTTCCTGGGAAACCTTTCTAACCTGCATGGATGTAACCCAAAGAGGCTGACTTCATGGCTCTGAGAACTCATGTACCATTGCAACGAGGAGCTTTGATGAATGCTCTAGTCAGGATATTGGAAAAGGCTAAATGTTTTACCGTTCTTATTGCCATATTGCCTTATCGGGGACTCCAATAATGCTCAGTTAGATTCATTCTTTGCTGAGGTCCAGCAGCTCTCTCAGCATGGAATGAAACAACTCACTGCAGCCAACTCACTGTGGAACAACACACCACAGGACAATTCAACAAATACAAAAGTTAAATTAATTTCAATGGAACCGTGGCCAATAATAACAAAAGAAAGAAAGTCATTCCAGAAATACAAGAGTTACAATAATTACAACACAAATGTTGATACCAATAATTAAAATAACTGAATGAAATTATTTATACAGCATTGAATTGTGCCTGCAACGAGATGCCTCATGGTGAGTTGGCCAAGGCGAATTCTCCCAGACCCCTCTCAGTATCTCTTTAAGATATAGTAAGGCTTTTTCACATTTTTAGGATGAATGGCAGGTCTTTATATATATTTTAGGAAAGGAGTTGACTAGCGGTCATACAGCTGGATGTGATATTATTGTCCTATTCATGTTATAGGAGTTTTTGCTATTTTGAATGGGCATATTGGTAGATTTCATTTACAAGAGTTTACAATAAAGGCATTTAAGTATGGGATAGAGTAAGGGAATGGTACATTCATTTATTCCCATTGGTAGACATACTCCTTATTGGTTGGTTGTTTTGTTCCAGGTACGAGTATTCACCTTTTCTGTTGGACAGCATAACTATGATGTCACTCCCCTGCAGTGGATGGCTTGTGCTAATAAAGGTAGGTTGCCTTCTCCTGCCTCTTCTTCAAAAAATTCAGTTTTGCTCAGGAGCAAAATTGCCTTCTCTTCCTGTAGTTAGTATATAAAGTGGAAGAATGGGACATACCATCTGCTGGTCAAAAGTTAGCTTGCTATTTTCCAGAGATTGGAGTGGGGCAACCTGCCCCTTTTCACTTGGGTCACAGTTATCCTTCTGTATTGTGATGAAGGGCTGTTGATGATGGTAGCTGAATTCCTAATAAATCTGGACAACATCTGGAGGGAACAGTTGATATAAAGTAGCTTTATATTGGAAGAAGGGAGTATTCCGTGTTGAAAGATTAAATGATTAATGCACAAACTGCTTATCTATTTTCCAGATAATCATAGAATAGAATAGAATTCTTTATTGGCCAAGTGTGATTGGACACACAAGGAATTTGTCTTTGGTGCATGTGCT
>JANHFT010003714.1:484231-498114 GCA_032467955.1 Pseudoxenodon macrops | reverse complement strand
CTATTTTCCAAGGCACCTGAAGGCCAGACAAGGAATAATGGATGGAAACTGATCAAGGAGAGATTCAATCTAGAAATGAGGAGACATTTTCTGACAGTGAGAACAATTAACCAGCGGAACAGAAGTTGCCTTCAGAGGTTGTGGGAAATTCATCACTGGAGGCTTTCATGAAGAGATTGGACTGCCATTTGTCAGAAATAGTGTAGGGTCTCCTGCTTGGCTGAGGGGTTGGACTAGATGGCCTACAAGGTCCCTTTCAACTCTGTTATTCTTTTTTAAAGATACCATTTGGGGTTCCTGACCAACAGACCAACTGGGGACCATCCAAGACAACTCTCCAAATCATCAACTAGCACAGCTGTTTGGGTGGCACATAGCTGGAGAAATCTAGCCTACGTTCAATTATCCCTGGCAATTACAATTCCAGTATCAAATGGAGCAATACATTATTATTATTATATACACAACTGCCAATTCTTTAGCTGGTGTCAGTCTTCAAACACACCGAGTGCTTCCCAAGAACCTTGAATGTTGCGATGTATTCTTGTAGTATCTATACAGATCCAAGTACTGGAGTCTTCTGTAACTGGCAGGTAGAAATACACAGATTTTTCTACATGTCATCCAAAATTTTTGGTATGGCACCCAGTGTGCCAGTAACCACTGGGACCACCATGACTGGTTTATGCCATAACCTTCCAACTTTAGTTTTCAGATCTTGATCCTTTGTGATCTTCTCCAATTCTTTGTCTCCTATTCTACTATCCCCTGGCATTGCCACATCAAGTTATCCGTACTTTCTTCTCAACCACAGTTAAATCTGGTCTGCTTATGAACCATGTATTCAGAAATCCCACAGTATTTAACCTGCTCATTTCCAACTACTTTTTCGACTATATGTTCCCACCGATTTTTTCCCCATTACTGAACATGATAATATTTACAGGTGTGCCAGTGAGTCATTTTCGTGAGTGTGTTGATGTAGCTGTTTATAATCAGTTTGTGTGATTATTATTATTAAAATTTGTATGCCCCTCAATTCCGAAAAGTTCTGTTTGTCATCTTGCAAAGCATCCCTGGCCTGAACCCTGACATTGTTTGGGATTTGTGTGTGAACTACCGTATTTCAGTCTGGATGAGTTAATGCCATTAGACATTATTTCACTCAAAAATGCGATTTACCACTCCATAGGCATCTTGTAGAAGTCCCAATGACATATATCATGACATCATCGCACAAATGAATCAGGTGATGCAATTTTTCAGTCAGATTACGACATCATGATACAAGTAACATAGAGTACTTAATCCATTGTTATTTGATTAATGCACCTGCTGTCCCTTGTTTCCCCTTAGTACTACTATTACAGACACCCATGTGCCTCTAAACGAATGTTTGGCAGTAGCTTAACTCTGATCCCTGTTTTGCAGCTTATGCAAATGGAACAACTTTCTGAAATACCTTTTCCTTGCGAGGCATCATGCCTTTCCTCCCTTCATCCGTGGTTGCCTTTTGATAACGATGTTTCTTCGTGAAAGTCATAGGGTGGGGGAGGGGAGAAAAAAAGCCAGCAAATTGAAATGGACACTGGGGGGCAATTAAGGAAAATTATTCAAAGGAGAATAGGTAATCCATTATTAATCCCCTACTTGTGTTCATTAGGAAGCAAACACCAAACAGGAAGCTTTTCATTAACGTGCCAAAACCCCACTGTTTAATCGAATTGTGCCTGGATAGCATAGTATAGCACTGCATAAAGTATTTGAGTAGACTTTCGTTTTCTTCTAGCTATTTAGAGAGTGCTATAAAAGATGCTTGCACATTTTGGGTGACCACCACTCTCCTCTGAGAGAAATCCATTAGTTTCCTTCTCCTCCCTCCTCAAATCCAGAACCCACGCGCTCCATGCTGAAGTGGGCAGCTGACCCTGGTTCTTGTCCTCAACTTAAATGTTACCCCACTCTGCTTGAAAATCTCTTCCAATCATAGTCTTAACAGTTTGTAAACTTTTGAATAGCATGCAGAAAATCTCAAGGCCAATGCATATCTTCTCCAGTAAAAACCAACCAACAAACCAGGATTGAGTAGCAAGAAAAGTCAGGAAAATACTTTTCTTTTAAATTCTGGAGACTAAGTTCTCAAGCAAAGATAGGACTAATCCAAACACAAGGCAAATGTCTCTGAAGAACTTTGAAGCAGATATTTTCTAGTTTCATAACTGAATACATCTGGGTGAAATCAGGTGGAAGAAGACTGTTATAGGGCCTTTCTTTACTTTCCTGTGCAGTTTATGAAGCTCTCATTTGCTGAGCTTCATCGTGCTTTAATGGAGACCATTTCCTGTGCCAAACTCCCATCAAAACCTTGGCACTGCACCCTGTGGCCAGCCCTCAGGGGCATCAGAAGGCATTTTCTAAGGCATTCCACCACAATTGTGTGGTATGTTCTTTCCTTGACACATGCAAAATCAAAGCATTTTTCAAAAGTGCAACATCATTTCATGATAAATAGGAATATGCTAGATGAACACGGCAGAACTCGGAACACTAGCTGCATCTCTTTATAGTTTTACATGGTTTTAACGAGAATGAACGATTCCTCTAATGTCCTTGGAGTGGAATAACACAACAGCAATATATTGGCACATGCTTATTTATTTTTTGAAAGTGCTAACTTTGTACTCTGTGATATTAACATGTTATTAACCCAAGCACAGATTTTTTTGTTAGGCTTATGTTATTGATTCATTACAGGAAGAAGCAATAACTGGCATTGTAGATAGTATATGAAAGCATCTTTCGTAATAAAATAGATGGTTACGGAATGAATACAGAATTGCAATTGCAAGAAATGGCAGCTATATAAATCAATATAATAAATAAAATAAGTATAATGATGCTATAGCTTTTCGGGATGAAAAGGAACAAGACAATGTTTTAAAATAAACCCGTAACAGTTTTATTTTCCTCCTTAATGTAAATAAATAAATAAATGCCATTATGAAATTTGAAAATAATACTAATAAAAATCCTTTACTGTTAAATTTATGAAAATCTATAGTACTTGCTTTGAAGTAAATATCACTTAGTTCAACTTAGTATCCTTCTTATGGATTAGAAAGTAACTCTAACTATTTATTGGGAATCATGCATATAATTGGGTTTACTAGCACTGATAATGTTACCTAGTTGGGTAATGAAACATCTGCAAAGAAATATGCAAGCTCAGAGACCACCAGGGACCTTTCATACATTGGGTCTATTTACTAAGCAATGCAGATATGCTTAGGAAATGTCATTTCAATGAACAGGAAGTTGCAGAGGGAAATGGCAACTTTCACAATTCCGCTTTTTTCCCTTCCTTTTAACGAAAAAGAGAAGGCCGGGTTTTTCTTGGGATTGACTTTGGGATACAAACATATCCCAAAAATAATATCTTCACCTTCATAATACCTTCATCTTCTAATGTTGCATATTGATTCTAATGGTAAAATCCAAATCCTAACCCAGGGAGAGAGTGTAGCTTTTCTCCTTCCCTTCCATTTCAAGTTGTTTTGCTTTGCTTCCTGCCATTGAAGTTAAATGAAGAATCTCTTCGAGATTTTTAGCTCCTTGAATGCCATGAAGGAAAACGAAGGTCTTTGTTTATGCAGCCGGTTTACCCAATTTCTTCAAGAATCAGCTACCCAGGGGATGCAGCAAGTCCTCCTTGAAAGCATTTTGGAGGTCTACAGCCTGATGCTACTGCTGAATTTATCCCCACTCCTTTTTGAGGCAGAAATCCAAGGAAACAATAATGTAAACCAAAAATAGACTTCAATGCGGCTCACAAAAATGAAGACACCCCCTATCACCATCACAAACTAAGAAAAAGCCAGAAATTCCCACATGCCTGATACATTGCAACACACACTGATATTTGCTCACCCTCCAGAACCACTCATTAGTAGTCTATCACAAGTATGTTCATTACTTAATTAATTACCTAAAATTAATTCAGGAACAACGTCTCCAAATGGCAAGTGGAAAAAGACATAGGACCATGCTTTAAATTTTCTAGATGGGGTCGTTTTCTCTGCTTTTACAAAGAATCAGCACATTTGAATTATGTTTTTGGTCTTTCTGTGGATTACGCCCAATTTGCACATCAAAGAAAATAAAAGGAAAAAAAGACTTATATGCCAGCTTCACTTCAAGCATCCATTTAATGTTTCTCACACCGGTTGGGAGGCTGGAAGGATCAACCTCTCTCATCCGAAGACGGGACCATTTCTAAATAAAGGCTGTTCGGTGAAGAAGCATCACAGGCACTCAATAGTTAAACTAATGATTCCTGAAGTGGCTGAAGGTGCCTCGTTGACTGTGCCACCTTGAAAGGACAATCTGTCAGGCTTAATAAGGGATCTGTCCTCCTGGGGCAAGGAGTCCTTTTGCCCCTCCCGCTCCATCAAAAAACAGTGACATCATTCAGAGGGAGGGAAGGAAGGAGGGAGGGAGGACACCCTGGGATTTCCAGAGGCAGCTGACAGCTGCAAGGAATTCCTGCAGCATCACCATTATTAACTGGGCTTCTATCCTTCAGCTGCAGGAGAATATCTGCCCGTTGTACCAGAAAATAGTTAGGCAGATGCACAAATCGGAGGGGGGTGGGGAGGGTTGTTTTCATTTTTTTAAAGCACAGAATAAAAGTGCATCACCAGTTTTTTTCAAGGGAAAGACAACTCACTTGGGCTTCAACTCCCAGAAATAATCTTGACTTCTGGCCGGTTTCCTCAGCAGAGGAAATGGGCGATGCTTTGGGAAGGCAAGAGCAAGAGCCAGGACAGTTGCTGCTGCTGCTTCTACTTCCGGAGCCACATCCTGGGGTCAGCAAGCCAAGGGGTTGGGAGGAATGGCATGTTGGTCTGCTTCCCCTCTCAAGCTGTAGGCAGAGGAGGATCAGGGTGAGCAACTGAAGGGCTGGCAATGAAGGAGACGAATGCTATTGTGTTTTTTCCCCCCCTTCTGTTCCTATTAGAGTGCAAATCGGTGCCAAAATTGGAAGAGCTCAGGTGGAGCCAAGCCTTCTGGGTGTCGCATACACCTCTGGCAGAGGAGACAAGGCAACCCACCTCTTGGACATGAGCCTGTTTGGGTTGTAAACCCGTAGTCAGCTCCTCTCCTCCCTGTGGCAATTCTGATAAAGCTTTCTCAGAGCTTATTCCTGCTCCTATGCACCAGTCTAAAGGACTTATTTCAAGAAACTGACATCATGCATGCAATTATGGCAAGTGCCTCAGGTTGCATGCCGGTTCGGTGCTGCTCCTAAGATGCAGCCCTTCTAACTCCCGGTAATCATCCGCATGCAGGAAGATCCCAGTAAGCCCGTAACGCTCTTCAGTCGCACCACCACTGATAGAAAACCAAAGCAGAATACAGTCTGATAAAAGATTCCTTTAACAGTTCAACCACGATCAAATGGTTATTAGTAACAATCCCACTGAAGCTGTTAATGCGTGTCAGGGGTGGATCCCAGTGTATTATGCCTCCCCCTCCATTTCCAGCATGTAGTGTGTTGCCATTCCTATTTTATTAAGGATTACTGGGCATTCTGACACTCACGGTCTTTACGTTTCTGGATCAGCATCTTGCAATCTTGATCTTGAAGGCTTACTCATCTCCAATGTTTCTCAACCTTGGCAACTGAAGGTATCCTGCCAAGGTTGAGACATGCTGACCTACCCTATTTGATCTATTAGTTTACTTCCTCTGTAAAAGTGATGCCTGCAGTGGGTAAAATTATAACGTTCTATTCACCTACACAGGTTGCCAGTCTAGTGATTGCTAATAAATAAGTGGTTTTACAACAGAGGGAGGATCATGAAACTGATAAGAGTCAAGCTATTCAACGCAGATTGACTTCTGACACCTTTACTTTGTGAACCGCCATTGTCCTTTCAGCAAGTGTGTGTAAGGCTTCTTATGAAGATAGTGGAACTGAAGCAGAGAGTTCTGAGAATCTGCATTTTGCTGGTGTTGGTGGAAATGTATACCTAAACGTAGTTAATTTCACCCATGGTTGCTTCTATATTATTGAATCGCACAACACTTGTTGTCTCAACTTCCAGTGTATAAACCGAGGCGTGTTGAGCTTTCAAGAGGATGTAAATGTTTTTAAACCTAGCACTTAATCCGTAGATCAGTTTCATAATGTAGTTGGAATGAGTTTTAGGAAGCAAGGCTACTTACTAAAATGCATTATTAAATATGAGGTGGATTCTGTTGATAGTTTTCATAAAGTTCAAGAAAGCAATCTGCTCTTTTGCCTTTTTTAAAAACTTTTAATGAAGTGGTATGTGAGGGCTGGAAATATTGTTTCTCAAATAAAGAATGTACAGTAAATCAGAATGAGACACTGAAGTAATTATGTCTATGTTAGCTATTCCAAAAGGGAATATTTCAGACATATGACAATGCCCACCCACTCACTGAAATACAAATGTAGTCTGGTCCGCCTTGGCAGGTAACCATATTTCTTAGTGGAAGTTTGTTGGGCTGAGGAGGGAGCAAAACTTTGTACATGGGTGAGAGAGAAAGGTAGTAAGGATGCACAACCATCACTTCTGGGTTCTGTTTGAACTATTGCTGGAGCTGGCTTCCCTTGGGATCTTTGCAGTCTTTTTCATTTGCTTGTTTCCTCTGGCTGCCTTGCATTTTCACTTGGGGAACCCAGAAAATGGCCGTATGCTTTTCTTGAGACTGTGATCTCTTAACCCCCAATGTCACCATTGCCACACTTCAGTCAGTCTCACAAGTTACAACAAAAGATTGTAGATCAGGATTGTGACCCACTCCAGATGCAGGTGATGCTGGCGGCTGGTAATCTGAAGGAAAAGCACTGACCAAACTAGGAAAGGCCTCCTCCTCCTCCTCTCTGTCCTTAAAGAATTCAGATTATAATATTTCCATGGTGCTACTGTGGGCTTTGTTTTTTGGACTATCATTGGTAGTGTTGGGGGAGACCTCTTCCAAATGGAGTCAAAGAGCTGGAGAAGAGGCTGGAAAGAAAGCATTTCAACAACAGAAAGGGTCAAAAGAGTTCCCTCACTAGGGAGATTTTGCTGCTTCCCAGATGTGTTGGGCCTCCCAGAATTCCCTTCCAGGGTGGCCCCAAGAGGTTGCTGAATCCTGCTCTAAAGCCATCCAGAGGAATGTGAGTGGGCATGTGTATTCATAGCATTATCTACAGCATTGCACACTATAAAATATAGATGCTTTGGGGAGGGAAGGTTGAAAACTGCTGGGGATAAAACTGATCAAAAATATTTTATGAGAACGACCGGTAGCAAATTGCTAAATACCTGGAGGAGCCCTCCTCAGTTTTGTGCCCTCCAGATGTACTGAGGTTATACCTCCTGTAATGATCAAAATGAAACATGGTGAGCCCACAGTCAGGAAGAAATTGCTTAGAAACGGTCCTCTACCCACTATCCTGGCACTTAGCAAAATCCATGTTGACTGAGGAACTCTAGGAATTGTGTTCCCAATGTAGCTGGTGGAAGGGGGGCACTAATTACTTACTGGTTTATTATTAGATTTATATCCTACTTTTATTTTGTTCAGCTGAAGGCACCCTATATAACGCTCCCACCTAGGTCCACTGCGACCATGTTTTCTTGGGAGAAAGGAAGGACAAACTTGAAAAGGGGGCAAATCTAAAAGAGATTTATAAGAATAAAAAAAAAATAGTTTATGTTCATAACTTTGCCTTACAAAGGAAGATTCGAAGTCGAAACCAATGCAATAAAAACTAAATAAATCTAAAGGATAGCTTCCTCAAATAAAGGACTGACTTTTGTGGTAACGGATGTATTGTCACTGTGCCCACAACAATCCTGCAAGATGGGATGGGCTGAAAGAGAGCGACTGAACCAAACTCACTCAGCTGGCTTTCATGCCCCAAACAGTCTCTTGGGTTTCTAGGCCAGCATCTTAACCACTACACCAAACTGGGTCTCGGTTTGAAGATGGCTACTCTGAAGTCAAGGCCCGTGCTATATGAGTAGACCATGGTGGAATGTTATAAAATTAGGAAATGTGGAGTTTTAATGCTTTGTGACTTTGGTTGTTTTGCTTGCAGACATTTCATTACCCATCATCAGTTTTCTCCCTTTCCTCTGCCAATTCTAAAATTCATAGTCACCAAGCAAATCGAAACAATTTTTTAACAAAATGCCCGCTCTCCACCAAAAGAGGGAGGGGGTGGCCTGAGAGGTCCGGTTACCTCAGGAAATACCACAGAATTGAATTTAAAATGCAAAAGAAGATTGGAAATGTAAAGAGACAAACATTATTATATGTTAAATGGTTGAAACATAAAATGTAAAGATAAAATATGTAATTATATATATGTGAAAAATAAATTTTAATTTTTTTTATTAAAAAAAAAAAAAGAAGAAGAAATACCACAGAAGATGAAGTGATATTTGGCAGACGTGATCATGGAGGGAATGTATGGCTAGCTAGGTAATAGGGGAACCTCTATATTAAAAGGCACTCTACCTTGAAACGTGATATAGATGCACCTGCCCATCTCAAAAGAAAGCTGAGCTGAGCAATGGAATGGGATGTTTCTAACATCAAATCTGCTGAGGGGCTATTATTTGCCAGCAACTCCTGTGATATCCCTTCCCTCCCCCCCCAACTCCCTTTCGTCTCTACCCTGCACACCCCATTCCCTGCACTGGGTGTTTTGCCAAGCTGGGGAACGTGGCTGGAAACAGGCGGCTCCATCACCCATCGCTTGGCAACAAGCAGTAAAAATAGCTCAGGCTTCAGAGGAATCTGGCTCCACTGACACTGCCGATTCAGAACACTGGCCTGAAAGTCAGGGGCTGGTTTGAGCCACAGAGAGCTGCAATGTAGAGCATCTCAAACTTCACCCACCCACCTGCTTTTTCCTTAGATTTTTTCCTACTTTGCAAGGAGCAGCTATTCCTGTTGGGATCTGGGCCTGAATGAGTAACAGCCCTGCAAAGAGACCTGTCACACTCTGGCCCAGATGCCCTATTGTTGTATGCAAGACTGGCTGATCTTGAAGGCAATCTGATCCTTCCCTCGGTCACCGCCAGCAAGGATGATTGGATCATAGCCACAGCACTGGGAAGAAACCTCTGGAGGGGGAGAAGAGCAATTCCTACCCCCAAACCCCACAGGAAACTATGAGGGTTTTTCCTTGGGCACCCTGGCCCTGGCCCTCCTACCCAGCTGGTTAGAGTACAAGGGTCCACTTTCCTTGGGATCCTCTCCTTCTCTGGACCTTCATCCCTGTCTTCTAATAAGCATGTGACCTTCCCCAAAGACAGCCTGACTTAACCGTCTGAAAACCATCACCCCGAGAAACAGAAAGGAGACGAGAGTGTGTCTTGCCTCTGGGCAGAAAATGGCACCACATCCACCGAGAAACAAGCCCAGTGTTGAGTCAAGCATACACGTCTCCTCCCTAAAATGCTTCTGAAATCCATTCCACCTTCTTTGCTCAATCTGGCTCAGTTCATTTAATACACACCCATCAAACAAACCATGGCATTCACTCCAGAATCTCTTTGCAACACCTGGATGATGATGATGTTTTTCTGAGCATGTGAAGATGGTTGCTTTCACCTCTTCAGTGTTCGGCATATTAAAAATGAATTTGCGGGGCTTCTTTCAACAGTGCACAGTTTTAAATTTGAAGAGGAAGGTTATAAGTCAACATTATCCTATCCCGAGCAGACATCTACAGCATTGCGCAATGAGAAGCATTGAGAAGGAGGTCAAGGACTTTCTTCCTCTGTGTGACTGCCCCAACCAGATGTGCTCCAGGTGTGTTTGATTCCATCTCCCGTTGTTACAATTTGGCCTCCAGGAATGCTGGAAGTCATGGTCCCATCAAGTGTGGAGAGTAGCACAAGGCAGGCCCAGTCAGTTGCCTCTCACAAAGCACCCCTTATTGTGTAACCCTCAAACAAGAAGTAGGTAACAACAAGGAGTTTAGAGAGGAATGAACTGAGGCATCTTGCATATCTTGTGACTGAATTCCAGCACAACTAGGATGAACGATACAAAAACAATTAATAAATGCTATCTGAAAAAAGGGAGACTGTGGATGTAACTATGGTTTAAAAAAAGCAATATAACTCTGTCTGCAAGATACAGGATCCATTCTTAGATAAATGTTCAAGCAGAAGTAGTGACTGTCCTAATTTGAGATGTTTCGAGCATCAGGCATCTGAGGTTTAGTGCAGGGGTTTAGGGACCACTAAATTCATAATTTTAAATCTTGCGGACCACTAATATGAATTTTAAAAAAAAGATAAAATAGTATTTAGTGCAATATAAAAAATGCAAATAATTTTTCTGTGGACCACCAACATTTTCTCATGGACCGCTGGTTTAGTATATGAGATCCACCACAAATGATAGGAGAGATGGATGTGAGAGCTGGGGCATCTTCTGAATGATTAGCCAGCTTGCCTACTTGAAGCTTAAGTAGCAGTCTCGGTGAAGCTAAGTCAGTGAAGTTGAGGGGCCGCTGAGTTTCAATTAAACTCAGATAAATCCTCATGAATTACAGCAAGAAAATAGATCTGAACTTGAATAAAGCTACCATATCTGAGATGCCCAAAAAAATAATCCAACAACTAGGAACTGGCAGCAAAGAGATACAGAAAAATGCTAACCCTTTGTTGCAATCTGGATGGGAACATATGATGATTGCACCTATGATAGCCTTAAACGTGAAAATCTATGTAGTTCCTTATCCTCTTTCCTAACTCTCTGTCTTCTACTCTCTGACGGGATGCCCTCTTGTCTTTTTTGGGCACCAGAGCCAGTGCATTAAGCTGCTCTGGCCTTCCACCAAGTATCTTCTCTCAATCTAACAACAGCTAATGGTTCCATTAGAAGCCAGGCCTTGAGATTATATTGCCCTTCCCAGCACCTTCTGGAACCACTCAAGGGCTGAATAATGACCTGTATGGGGAAGAGAGGTTTAAGTCACTCCTCCTTTTCCAACTTTTCCATTCCAGGCACAGTGAAAGATAAACTGTTCAATATAGCAAGGATGTATTTTGGTGCAAGAGGCTATAACGGAGGTTCGGTACTTAGAGTTTTTTAGGACTCCAACTCCTATCAGCCCCATCCAATATAGTGTATGGTGAGGGATGGTGGAATAGATTTGGAAAGCCACAGATTTCTCAGCCTGAGGGTAGAGAGTGGTCAAGAAGGACTGTGGATTAGCAATGACACAAAACAGAATCTTGCTGCATGCACTATGGGTCTGCTACTATGGAAGGAAGAGCCAACTTTACTGAGAATAATGAGCTGACGGAAGAGAAGTAAAGGACTGTTCTCAGCTGGGCGCTGTCCTTGGTACTACTCCCTGGTTGCCTGATGCTCCTGAGGGGCAAGAACAAAACAATACAAGAGGAAGAGAATGGATTGAAAAGTGTATTAAATCAATATGTAGATCTGACAATGAGAGTCAAATGGCAGGGAGCATTGAAGCCTAGGTTCAATACCCAGCCTTGCCAATAAGCAAAGGACAGGCATTGAGGGCAAGGAAGAGCCTTTGGAGAAGAGCTACACAGGACTTAAAATCAGAAGGGAGCTTAAACATGTACAGTATATGGAGGAAACTGGGAACGGAAAGCTCCTGGGTCATTTAAGTCAAATAAGTGGCAGTTCCAGAGTTCTTCCATGAAGTACTGTCCAGTGTATCAACAGTGTAAATAGAGGCACTCTTGTTGAGCACTTTTAGTATTTTTCGGTGTTCCCATCCAGATTGGGAGAGGGGGGGGATTTAGCTAATTTGGGTCTAATCTGTGCCTCTATCTATGTATGCTCCCTCCCAATGGGTCTATGGCAGGGGTCAGCAACCCGCAGCTCTGGAGCCGCATGTGGCTCTTTCATCACTCTGCTGTGGCTCCCTGTCACTCAAATATACGTCACAACCGCCAACTTGCTGGCACATGATTTATTGAGCTTTTTGACTCCTAATAGGCTAACCATGGATAAATCCAAGAGAAGAAAAAACTTTCAGAAGAAAACAGAACGTTTAATTCAACTACGTATGCTAGTTTTGTGGCCACTCAGGAAATAGGCACAAGAAGGGTTTTGTAGCTCCCGGTGTTTTCTTTTCTTTGGAAAACGGGTCCAAATGGCTCTTTGAGCGTTTAAGGTTGCTGACTCCTGGTCTGAAGCTCCCATATTATCTGAGACCCCATGTCTTTCAAAATGTAGTCAGCCTGCCTGGTGATGTTGGAAACTTCCTGCTCATTCAGTTCGGTGGGTCCTTCGACAGAAGTCCAGAGCCTCAGTCTTGAGAGGGGAGGGGGTATTGTTATTTTTACATCATATATCTGACTTTAATTTCAGCTTGCCTTTTCCAGGACCTGACCTATAACTGCCCACAATCCTGCCCCCTACAATGAAAGCTGGTTACGCTCTGGGCTTTCCACTTGCTAGAAAGATGCCTTGGTAAACCCTAAGTTCTTGCACAATAGTAACTAGGCTTAAGCTTCTTATATCTTTGTATATACATCAAAACAACCAATTTTTCCTGCTTAAGCTGACAAAAAGCCATGGTGTCTAATCTTTATTCTGCTTTCCAACACATTTTTGGGAGAATGGTACAGTTTATTAATGTAACTAAGCCACCTTTGATGAGTCATAGACTCCCAATGCTTGTGATGGAGGATAATGGGGGAGTGGCTATATCGCATTGGAAAATCAACAGCCAATTAGCACATTTGTAACATTCTCCCTACCACCAATGAGGACAACACATTCTGCTGGTCAACAAGAACACCAATATAATAGGAGAGGCATCATTGTCAGCCACAGTCATGCAACTCAGCATGCCAGTGCAGGTGCAATGTTTTTTTTAAAAGGCTACAAAACTGTTGAGATAGGCACATTGGCCCCAAAATTAATGAGATTAATGGGCAGAACACCAAAATCTATGGACTAGTAAATCATGGTTCACGAGTACATATCCAGCCAGTAATGTCTTAAACAACCATCATGGTTAAGCAACTTCACAATGGAATATGAAGTGCGAACTCAGGCATTAGATGAAACAAATTGGTCTATGACAACGATTAGATTCACAATATGAAATGCAACAAACTATACTCTCCTCCTGCTCATCATCCCTATAATGCATTTGTGGGTGGTCATTTGAAGCTAGCTGGGGGCCGGGGAAGAGAAAGGTTATCTCATTAATATTTTTCAGGCAGCATCACTGCAGCTTCAACACGTTCTCCAATTCTAAGAATTACACTTGTGGATGGTCTTGAAGAACAAAGCAGAACCATCTCAGGAATCGTCATCACTGTTTGAAGATGCTGGAGCAGCAAAAAGAAGAAAAAGAAAGAAAAGAAAACCCAAGAGTGCTACACAACACTGGTGGAATCCAAGTGGCATAGAATCTAAGTGAAACTAAGGGGCAATCGGGAATCTATCTTTCTTTAAATGTGTCTAAAAGGAGGGGGGACATTTTACTTTCCTTTAGGGATGGGACAATTGGTGGCTCAATGTTTACCTGAGGTTTTGAGCATCTTTTCAAGAGATCAGGCAGAGCCCCTCTGGCAAAAGCTATTAGTCCTTCGCAGTTACTGTGCAGTGCTAGGAAAGGTGAAGAGAGAGTACCAAAGGAATGGTTTCTGGTTATCCAACAGGATGGATAACAGCCTTCCAAAATTAGTGAAAATCACCCATACACTGTTCTAAATGAGTTGCCCTTTTCTTTTATGAACCCTTTCCATGCATCCTTATGACAGATGCTACCTTATCATTCTTGACAAATGTATCTTGTCTTTTTATGTACACTGAGAGCACATGCACCAAAGACAAATTCCTTG